>JAODAL010024526.1:0-60406 GCA_025379985.1 Phyllomedusa bahiana | reverse complement strand
ATGGTTTATACTCATGGATTTGAATAGAAATGTTTATCGTAACGAAACGATGGATAACATTTTTTTGAAAAAATGTTTGGGTGAAACTGGAAAAGGGATACCGAAGCGTTGGGGTAAGGGGGTTATTACTGTTTTAACTAAAAGCAGGACATTTTTAATTTATTCTCCTAGTATTACAATTTTTCTTTTTCCTTTGCAAAACACAATGGGGACTTTCCCCCATTAGGCTGCGCCATCTTTTGGGTATTCTGGGGAAAAAAAATTTTTTTATACCATTCTCTTTTAAAATGAACTGAATACACCAAAATAGGCTCATTAACCTGACCCGAGAGGTTTAAACACTTTCCCCGACCAAGAAACTCCCACAATCTACTATTTTGGGTATAAAGCCCCACAATTTGATCCTTATGGGAACCCCTTTCAAAAACACAACCAAAGAACTATGTACTAGGGAAGGCATCTTAAAACCCCTTCCCAACATTGGACATACCCACATGGCCTAGCAGGAAGTGTTTTTCCCCCAAAATGGAAAAATTTGGGTCTCCTGGCCATGTGCGGGCCCTTACTATGGCTCTGCACGATCGCGACAGGGCCCCCTAGGGGTTATTCCGCTGGTCTCATGCCGCATCTCCCCGGCCGATTTTAGCTCCAGCCGCAGGTAAATAACCCCTAGCTACGAGATTTTAAACCCCGGGACAATTCGCGGGAGGGGGTTTTGAGCCCCCCTCGCCAACTTCCGTCGCAGCTGCCGCAAAAATTTGTTTCGACTCACCATGCCGCAAAGCTTTGGGCCATTCCAGGAAGGGTGATTTGGGACATCGCCATGGAGACCATTAACAGAATAATGTGTGGATCTCCCTATTTAGGGGAGTTTAAAGGGCCTCTCTTACAATTCCCCTCTGGGAAAAAGTGTAAAAAAAAAAAAAAAATGAAACACAAACACATAAAATAAAAGCACATACACCGCCCCTTTCCCCTTTACAAACGCCAACTCCCCAAAACAGATAAAAAATGAATAAAGTGCCCATATTTGGTATCGCCGTGTGTGCAACAACCTGCCCTATAAATATGTCACATTAATTAATCTGCACGGTGTACGCTGTTAAAAAAAAAAAAAAAAAAAAAGAATTTAAATTTTAGTTCATCCTGCAGCACATATAAAAGATTTTATATTATGTAAAAGCAGTGAAACTTAAAAAAACATACAAATTGGGTATAGCTGTAATCATATCGACCTGCTGAGTAAAGCTGGCATGTCATTTATAGCGCACGGTGACCACCGTAAAAAATAAAAATAAAAAGCACTACCAGGATTGCTGTTTTTTGTTCAAAGCACCTCACAAAAGTCTCAATAAACAAAATGATTGAAGCATCATATGAACCCCAGAATGGTACTAATAAAAACATCAATTCATCTCGCAAAAAACAAGCCCCTACACAGCTACGCACACAGCAAAATAAAAAAAAGTTATGGCTGTCAGAATAGGACAATATAAAAACGCAATTTTTTTTAGACATATTTCTATTGTTGTGTAAAAGTAATAAAACATAAAAAACTATATAAAATTTATATAATTGTAATTGTACCGATCAGCATAGTAAATTTATCCTGTCATTTACACTGCACGGCAAACGCTGTAAAACTAAAATCCAAAAAACAATGACGGAACTGCGTTTTTCCCCCCCATTTTCATGGCACAACGATAAAAAAACTATGGAACACCAGTGTTGCCAAAAATGCACAGTACACCCCTAGATGAGATCCATGAGGGCTGTTGAATCCAGAATGTGGTGACTTATGGAAGGTTTCACCTATTCTGGGACTTTGGGGCTTTGTAAATGCGACATGGCCCCACCAAAATCTGAGTTCCAAAAGCCAAATAGCGCTCACTCCCTTTTACGCCCTGTCATGCGCCCAAACAGCAATTTACACCCTCCTGTAGGGTATTGCTGAACTTGGAAGAAATTGTTTAACAAAATTTGTGGTGCTTTTTTTTCCAGGATTCTTTGTAAAAATTCAAAATTTTCAGCTAAAATTGCAGATTGTTGGAAAAAAAAATTCCTTCATTTTCACAACCTAATGCTAAAAATATGTGTGGAACACCTGTGGGGTCAATATACTCACTGCACCCCTGGATATATTCCTTGAGGGGAATAGTAGGGTGGTCTTTTTAGGGGTGTTTATTAAGTTTTAGCACCTCAGGCTGTTCGCAAACCTGAAATGGCGCCTAAATGAAATCGTAATAAAAATGAGACCCCAAAGTCCGGTAGGTGCTCCTCCTATTCTGGGGCTTGTGGTTGAGC
This sequence comes from Phyllomedusa bahiana, assembly GCA_025379985.1. Classification (NCBI taxonomy): domain Eukaryota; kingdom Metazoa; phylum Chordata; class Amphibia; order Anura; family Hylidae; genus Phyllomedusa; species Phyllomedusa bahiana. The sequence goes on along the minus strand of JAODAL010024526.1, from coordinate 58,102 downwards.
AAAATAGCACACTAGGGCCACATATGGGATATCTCTGAAAACGGCAGAATCTGGGGAATCAATATTAAGTTTCATTTCCCTGGTCACATCTACTGTGTTCTTGTGAATAATGGATAAAAATTTAAAATCTGCAAAAAACATGAAATTTTGTAATTTCACCTCCACTTTGTTTTAATTCCTGTGAAACACCTAATGGGTTAATACACTTCCTAAATGCTGTTTTGAATACTTTAAAGGGTGTAGTTTCTTAGATGGAGTCATTTATGGGGGTATCTAACATAGAGGCCAATCAAAGCCACATTAGAGCTGGACTGGTCCCTAATAAAAATGTATATTGCAAATTTTCTTGAAAATGTGAAAATCACTACTAAATGTCTAAGCCCCCATATGTCATAAAAAAGACATTTAAAAAATGATGCCAACCTACAGTATAGTATTATATTAAACTGGAAATGGGCCACTTTTGTCAAATTTCTTGAAAACATTAAACATCTTTATTTCCATCAAATTTATAAAACCATTTCTTTAGCATAAATATCAAAAGGGATATAAGAGTGTACTTGCTGTAGTTAGCCCCTCATGGCAGTGATTTCAGCGTCCCAAAGTTCACGCCCTATCCCGGGGTTGACAGGAATCGTCTGAGGGACGACAGATATCGTGTCCACATTCGCTGCTCAAAGCAACACCAACGTCCAATTTTCCGCCCAAGCAAGGGCTTGTAAGGAGTAACCGGGAGACCGGGCAGTCCGTATCTAGTCAAGCTGTACACTGCACACTGCACAGCCCACCATGTACTTTCAACCTGGGAGTTGTGGTGGTCAACCTAACAGTACTCTATCCACAGCTCCCCTCAGATATCCTAACTTATGAGGATGGCCATTCTTATCTGTTTGATATAGATGGATGTTGGAAGGAAGAGGATGCTATCCTCTGCGAAAGTAATTATGAACGATTGCTTAGACATCAATGTTGGGATTCTACAGGCTCCTGTGAGATGAAGGATAACCCAATACCTTCTTCCAATCTGATATACTTGGGCCAGGGTTATTGGTGTTGGTACCACTAACTGCACCAAAAGAGGAGAACTCCTCCCAGGAGCATGTTACACACTTTCTCCTGTCCTATGCATTGATGTAGCAGATCAAAAGGAAAGAACAATGATTACTCCAAAGAAAAGATGCAACGTCTGCCCAGACACCCCTGTGAGACTTCAAAAAATTCCTCTTCGATTTGGCACAGAACTAAAACATCTTCTGCTAAATTTCTGTTAGGAAGAGGAGATTGTGGATAAGCTGAAAGAGTCTGAGGGTCTAGTCTCCATTCGACTGCAGCATAACACAACCAAAGTCACAGGGATTGTAAATACTCTTGAAAAAGACTCTTCAGTGTCCTGGTAGAAAAGTCTCTTTGGATACTGCCCCAAAGCTACATCATTGTTCAATCTGCTGATCCACCCAGTTATCATACTCCTCATACTGGTTGTTCTCAAGTATGTTGGACAACTGCTGATCTACAGGAGAAAATGAAAGCTGGCTGACCAATTTCAACGAAGTCAGGCACAGCATGAACATGTTCATAGCCAGGGGTCAAGGACCTAATGTTGTCACCCTGTGACTGTTAAACCTTTGTCCATGTGTAAATATTAATTGAATTCTACAATCTTTAATCTTTTACTACATTTTCAAACAGTTTATATCTTTCTACCTTTGTTTTGCTTCTGTTAGGGTACATATGGAAATTCTAGCTGTAAATGGGTGGCAACCCTTATATCAGCACACTCAGTAACAGGTTATGTTTTATGTGATGAGTGTGGGTGTATGCACCTACTTTTATAGTTACATATAGTTACATAGTTAGTACGGTTGAAAAAAGACACGTGTCCATCAAGTTCAACCAAGGGTGGGGAAAATGTGGGTGAAGGGAGAGAGACAAGGACTTCAAGCCTAGCCTCACCACTGGTTAATGCCCTGAAACCCACAAGGCAAAAACCAATCTGCTCCAGTGGAGACCCTATCTCTGACCCCAGAGCCTCCAGCAGCCAGATCCAGAATTTTACATAGCTTCATACACATTCATATTCTTTAGTGTCAGGTAGTTATCTAAGCCTTTCTTGAAACTGTCTACAGTTCCTGCTGTGACCAGCTCCTCAGGCAGGCTATTCCACAGAATCACAGTTCTCACAGTGAAGAACGCCCTTCTCCTCTGCAGATTGAATCCTTTTTTCTCTAGTCGAAGGGAATGTCCCCTTGTCTTTTAAGGGGGCTTCACTTGAAATAATTTTTCCCCATACTTTTTGTAGCTACTATTTATATATTTATATAAATTAATCATGTCCCCCCCGAAGCTGTCTTTTCTCAAGACTAAATAAGTTTAATTCTACTAACCTCTCCTCATAACTAAGATGCTCCATTCCCCTTATAAGTTTGGTTGCTTGTCTCTTTAGCTCCATTACATCTCTTCTATAAATTGGGGCCCAGAACTGAACAGCATATTCTAAGTATGCTGTTCTGTAGTCTATGATCTAAAAGAACGCCCAGATCTTTCTCAACAAGCGATTCTCCAAGTTTTTCTCCCCCTAGGACATATGATGTCTGCAGATTATTTCTACCCAAATGCAGAACCTTACATTTATCCACATTGGACCTGATTTGCCAAGTGGATGCCCAAGCACTCAGTGTGTCCAGGTCTGCTTGCACTTTATGAGCATCTTCCATAGATTGCACTACCCTGCATAGCTTGGTGTCATCTGCAAAAATTTAAACTGTGCAATTGATCCCGTCCACTATACCGTTAATAAATACATTAAATAAAAGAGGACCCAATACTAAGCCCTGGGGCACACCACTCACAACCGGGGACCACTCAAAGTAGGTCGTTTACCACCACTCTCTGAGTACGATCCGATAGCCAGTTTTTAATCCAATTACACACTGGATTCTAATTTACCTAACAAACGCTTTTATGCGGGACAGTGTCAAATGCCATTGCAAAGTCTAAAAACACAATAGCCACAGCCGCCCCGCTATCCAGACTTCTACTCACCTCTTCATAAAAACAGATCAGATTGGTCTGACAATAGCTTATAGTTAACTCCTATCTACATGACGGTCTATGCCTGCTCAGGTTTATGGATGCGTAGTGGACAAATGCTATTGAATCTCTATATGTACCTAAACCAATGAGGTTTTCAAATATACCTAAATTTAGGAGGAGGGAATATTGTCTGCATTTACTTAAAATGTATGGGATATATGCATAAATGTTGTATGTGTAAGCACAGGAATAGGTAAAGTGTCCACAGTACCTGTAGTTGCCACTTCAGCCCTATGAATGGAATGGTTCATAGAGGAATGGATTGAATGTCATTAACAGGAGAAAGGAAGGCAATTCCTTTTCCCATGATTAGAAGTTAGGTTCTATACTCAGTCTATACTTCAGAATTGTGACCTACCAAGGGAAAGACATGGGTATCTGTCTATGAAGACCTCAACTCTGATGTGCCCTGCTTCAAGCAACCTACGGAAGAAATGTCTGGCAAATTTTTCAGCTTCCTTTCTTCCAGCTGACCATGCACCAAACCATAAGTGGGGTCGCTCATATCAAAGCCACGTACTGCTAAAGTAGCCACAACACAAGCCTGAGGTGGTACACAATGGGTTGTCACAACGAAAAAGAGAATAAAAGGCTGTCCAAAGACGGAAGAAACTACTCCAAGCCTGACTGTGTGATGAATAGTTCTGCTGGGTTTGCCTGACAAGTTGGGCCAACAGCTGAAAGGGACTACAAACGCTTAAACGTCAAGGCAAAGGAAGACTCGTACTACAGCCTCTACTGTGACAATAATGATGATCCATTGTTCAAGGTGACAAAAAAGCGGGGCTGCATGCGGTAATACATTACTGTATAGTACTGTTAAACTGACTGGGTAAAAGAAAAGATGCCCATGTTGATGCAAGGGAAAGGAATTCTACTACAAGAATGAGGCCATTTCCAGATCTGACCAGTCAACAAAGCTAAAACTGTGAAGGTAATCTGCATTGGGAACTTAAAAAAAGAAAAAGACAGCACGTCCTATGGACAGACACCGCCAGGTTATAATGACTGTCAGGAAAGCATATCTGTAGGTGCAGGTGTTGACTAGGTACCTAAATCAAAATTATACCATTCCATCCTGAGGCAATGCCAATGGCAAGTAGAGTTGAAGAGGCAAATAGAGTCTAACTAACCACTTCCCCCAAATTGCAATGTCGAGTTCTCGACAACAGGTGGATTATAAAGGGGAAGTGTCCATATACAGTGCCTTGTGAAAGTATTCGGCCCCCTTGAACTTTACAACCTTTTGCCACATTTTAGGCTTCAAACATAAAGATATAAAATTTACATTTTTTGTGAAGAATCAACAAGTGGGACACAATTGTGAAGTGGAATGATATTTATTGGATATTTTAAACTTTTGTAAAAAATAAAAAACTTAAAAGTGGGGGGTGCAAAATTATTTGGCCCCCTTAAGTTAATACTTTGTAGCGCCACCTTACAGCTGCAAGTCGCTTGGGGTATGTCTCTATCAGTTTTGCACATCGAGAGACTGAAATTCTTGCCCATTCTTCCTTGGAAAACAGTTCGAGAACAGTGAGGTTGGATGGAGAGCGTTTGTGAACAGCAGTTTTCAGCTCTTTCCACAGATTCTCGATTGAATTCAGGTCTGGACTTTGACTTGGCCATTCTAACACCTGGATACGTTTATTTGTGAACCATCCATTGTAGATTTATTAATTTTTTTTCATATTCAAAAGCTTTATTGTGAAGGACATGAAGATGACCGGAACATTACAACTAACAAGTGGTAATGAGTACATTCAAAATAGGGTATATCAAAATTATAGTTCAAATAGCATCACATGTGAGTAGAGCATAACTTCAAAAATTTACAGAGTCAATCTTCAAACATATTAGAAAGAACATATGAAAGGGCCAACATACTTCAACGGTGTTTAGCATTGGTAATAAATCACGGGTAATAAGTGCAAGCGTAAGATTCAAACGTGAGCGTATATATTAGTCTCAGGAGGTTAGAGAAAGGAGGCATAGAGAGAAGAAGATCTCTAGGGCCTAAGGAGCCATTGTGCTATCGGTGAGTCTTGCATTCTCTATGTCAGTTGTCCCTAGATGTATTGAAGTATATTTATAGAAAGACTCCAGGGCAGAATACTATGCAGTAGAGCGTCAACAGGAAAATGGCATAGCCATTCCAGCTCATATTAGAGATACCGCTAAAAGAGTAGTACCGATAGATATTTTATCTAAACATGAGAATGAAACGATGATAGGCAACATAGCCTAAACAAGTGGTAGAGGGGTAAGGAAAGGTGGGGGTACAGTCAGAGTTACGAACCCAGCGCCGCCTACAGTGCCCGTCAAGCGAATTCCAAAAGTACGCAAAACACAGGTTAGGTGAATGAGGCATAGTGATCCGACGCACAAAAAGAGAGCCAATCATCCCAGATCTCGTGAAAATTAATAATATCGCCCTTTGAATCGCTTCGTAACTCCTCCCACCTGCAGATTTTATGGATTTCCTCAAACCAGCTTGTGATTGTAGAACGCCATAGTCTGGGAATCACTAACTTGGCGGCATTCAATAAAGTGGTGACTAGTCGGTTTATCAGAGAGCGGGCAGAACCCCGGACGGCCTGAAAAAGCAAAACTGTAGGATCATTATATAGACTCTCACCAGAGAATAGTTCTATAACCTGGATCACTTTCAACCAGAAAGACTGTAATGATGGGCATTTCCACCAAATGTGTAGCAGGGTACCCTCCTCTTTTTGACATCTCCAGCACACTTTAGAAACCGAGGGATGGATAGAATGTAATATCGTGGGGACCCGATACCAGCGAGAAATGATCTTATAATTCAGTTCTTGCACTTTAATAGAAATTGAGGTCCCGCGGGCACGGGCGAATATTTCGCCCCAGTCTTCGTCGGATAGATATCAGGCAAGATCCTTCTCCCATGCTTTTTGAAAGGACAATTTAGATGACGACCCATTTCTTATTAACAGGTCGTAGATTCTAGAGAGTAAATGTGTAGTGCGAGTCAGATCAAGACACCAGTTCTCAAACATGGAGAGGGGTCTATTGAGCGAAAGAGGTGTTTCAAAGGCAAGACACACACTTCTCAACTGATAGTAGTGCAACCTGGAAAATCTAGGACACATGAAGTCAGTTACCACTGTCTGATATTGCTTAAAGGTGCCCGCATGATATGAATCCTTAATAATGCCGTGGGCCTCTGTCTCCTCCTATGCCAAGGCCCACAGTTCTTAATGTTTCTGGGAGGCCAGGAGTCCCTGTAATGGGAGTGAGCGGCCCGCCCGTTTTCTGAATATGCATGGATGAGGGATAGGATCTAATTGTCATAACCATAATACGGGTAATGAAAGGGAGGGATACGAGGAGTTTCCTGGGGAGCCATTGCGGGGGTAGCCACGGAACAGCCGCAGTTGGGTAACCGTACAACTCAGCCTCAATTCCTACCCACAATTTACTCTTACGATTGTGAAAGCCGTCCAAGATTCTGACCGCTGATGGCGCCATGTAATATGACTGAAAGTTCGGAATCGCCAGACCTCCTTCAAGCCTAGGTTTCATCAATATGGATCTAGATACCCGGGGATGTTTTTGCGCCCAGACAAAGCGCAGGATTAGGCTGTGTAGGGACCGAAAAAAGGACTTAGGTAGTAGAATCGGTATGGTCTGAAATAAATATAGTAGACGTGGAAGGACATTCATTTTGACTATGTTGATGCGGCCTAACCAAGAAAAATCCTTTTTGTCCCATTTGGAGAGGTCAATACGGATCAAATTAAAGAGCGGGGCAAAGTTGAGATCAAAGACTTTTCGGGGATCGGAGGGGATATTAATTCCTAAGTATTTGATTGAGGAGGGGGCTCAAGAGAACGAATAACTCATCCTCAGTTGGTCAAGGTCCTCTGCCGATAAGTTAAGACTCAGAGCCATACTTTTGGTCATGTTCACTTTGTGATTGCTAAATGAACCAAATCGACCAAGGACCTGGAGAATCGAGGGGAGGGAGATGAGAGGTTCAGTGACATACAGCAGTAGGTCGTCCGCAAACGCTGAGCACTTAACGTCAAAAGTGCCACATTTAATTCCATGAATTGACGATGTTTCCCGTATATCTTGAAGCAAATGCTCCATAGCTATATAGGTTGGAGTAGTATTGATGAAAGACACCTAGTATGTCTTCCGTCATGTGTTTCAGGCGACCCTCAGGTGTCTTGATCTGGGGGACAAACAGGGACGCTCTCTTCTCCCTCAGTGCCCTAGCCAAGTACCTGCCATGTTTGTTACTTCACTCATAAAAGACAGTCTCACGCAACTGTCTGTATCCTTTTTTGCTTGCGTTCCATGAGCTCCAGGACATCCTGTCGGAGCTTAATTAATGTTCGCAGATCAGATTCGGAGCCGGAAGCTTTATGAGTGGATTCCGCAGCATGAAGCTCGGATAACAAAGACTGCAATTTACTGGCTGCCTCACGTTTCAGACGAGCCCTATGTTTCATCAGGACCGTCCTCATAATGCACTTCAAAGCTTCCCATTGAGTCTGACGAGAGGTATGGTCCACCCTATGATTAATTTGGAAGTCTCGAATACAAGTTTGCAGTTCCTGGAAGCAGAGTGCGTCTTGCAATAATGTTTCGTTAGGTCTCCAATTAAAAGGGGGGCACTTAAAATATGGAAGATCCAGTGAGCAATGAGCAGGGGCATGGTCAGAGTGTAGCATAACATCAATTTTAGCATCAACTGTGAAGGGGAGTAGAGAATGTTGCAGGAAGATACAGTCAATTCGACTATATGTTTGGTGAGGATTAGAAAAAAATGTATAGTCCCTCTCACCAGGGTGCATGATCCTCCACACATCCGAGAGCTGCATGTTATGCAGTAGAGTCTGGAGTTTGTTAAGGACACGGTGGGGAACCGAGGAACGTCCTGTAGACAGATCAAGAGTCGGTTGCAGGGCTAAATTAAAGTCTCCACAAAGTACAATCTGGCCCTGAGCGAAGCATGTGAGGTCATCAAGCACCCTGGCAAGGTAGGAGACCTGACCTGTGTTGGGAACGTATATATTAGCTATTGTGTAATTATGGCCCTGAAAAACACATTTTATGAAGACAGCTCTAGCCTCTTTATCAGTGTAGGTGTCTATTATTTGTAGGGGGAGAGACTTGTGCATAAGTATAGCCACACCTTTTGTTTTTTGAGTGGGGTTGCCACTATGGTACCAGGTCGGATAATATCTGTTGGCCAGGAGTCGCTCTTGATCTCGTAGCAAATGTGTTTCTTGGAGGCAAACAATATGAGATTTTAGCCTGTGTAAATGGTAAAAAATGTTTGATCGCTTTTCAGGCAAATTTAATCCCTTGACATTAAGGGATGTAATCTTTATAGTGTGCATCATGAGTAATCCAGCACACATCTAAAAGTTTCGCTAAGGCATGAAAGGACAGCGGTGGACCCGGCTCCGACTGTGTGTGTGTGTGTGTGTGTGTGTGTGGGGTGGGGGGGGTGAAAGGGGTAGGAAAGGCAATAACATCAAGGACCAACAAGGTCTATGGAACCAACTCTGCAAAAAAGAAAAAGGCAGCCATTCGCTGCGGTAGACCAAAAAACCAGAATGATCATTACCAAAAGCAATGGGGGGTCGAGATGGCCGATATACAAAGCCATGCAACACAAGAGGGAAACCATATCTCTCATATGGGCTCCATCGAGGCAGGAATGTTACACTGAGAAAGGAAATACGTTGGGCAAGAAGAATCACAGTATGTCGCTAATCAGGAATACATAATGATCACTTTAAGTCAACAATAGAAGAAACCTGAAGCGTTATGAGCATGGAATAGTGTGTAGGGTGCGAAGGGACTCCAGAGAAGGAGCGAAAGACAGGAGTAAGAGGAAAGGGGAGGAAAGACCTATTCAGGAAGAGAGAATATCAGACAAGCATCATGAGTAAATCTCACAGTTCCTTGACAATGAATCAACGAAGGGCCCCAGCATCAGATAAAACTTCTTCCGGACCTCTCCTTCTTCTGGTCGAGCACTGGGACTTCGGGGAAACAGTTAAAATCTGTTGACGGGCAATCCGCTGCTTAGGCGGAGGGGGTCCCAACGGATTCGGCTCAGTAGCGTTGCTCCATTCCGGCAGCTCAATCGTAGGAAGACCCAAGGTTGAAAGAAATGTTGGAAGGTCAGCAAGTGACCGGAAGATCACCAGAGATTCCCCATGTTTGACCTGGAGGGCGAATGGGAAGCCCCAGTGATACTGTATATTACGGTCTTGAAGCGTGGCGAGGAGAGGCTTAAGGGCAGATCTCATACGTAAGGTGCGCCTGGAGAAGTCAGGGTATAGACCAATCTTATGACCCTCGAAGAGAACGCACTGCATAAGGCGGGCCTTCCTCAAAATGTCCTCTTTGATGTTATAATGATGGATTCTGCAAATGATATCCCTTGGTCGGGACGGGTCTTGGCTTGGCAGGCGGAGGGCCCTATGAGCCCGATCAAATTCGATGAAAGTGTCATTGGGTCTGCCCAGGATATGGTTGAAAAGCTTGGTTAGGATTGGAATGATTTCAGATGTACTCACTGTCTCAGGGAGGCCTCGTAGCCGAATATTATTTCGTCGGTTGCGGTTTTCTAAATCATCAAGTTGGGCCGCCAGTTGGTTATGGTGCTCTAGTTGGGTAGCCAGGGAGGTTTGGAGGATCGTTATTGCATTGGTGGTAGAGTCCTGTATTTTTTCCATGTTATGACATTTCTCCTGCAATTCCCCTACTGCCACTTGGACCGGTTGCAAGTCTTGTTGCCAGGTTTGCTGAAGGTCTCGGCTCAGTTGCTGCATGTCAGCTTTTGATGGTAGGAGAGACAATAGCGCCTGGAGCTCTGGGTGAGATGATAACACCTGAGGAGCCATTTCCTGAGAAAGTAAGTCTGGAATTTGCGAGTTTACAATCTGGGAGGACGGCAAGGGGGATTGCACCCTCGAAAGACTGGCAGATGTTGGAGGGCAAGGACTACTTTCCCATGAGGGGGAGCCCGGGTTGGAAGCACAGTCAGGGATCGCTTGGCAAAATGTTGCAGTCCTGTTTTATGACCAGCGGCTGAGGGTAGGGCTTCATACTTCTCCCCATTTGACACAGGTAGGGTGGCAGGAGTGGTTGGCCCTGCAGTAGACATAGCTCCCACAGAGTGCTTGGGCCTGGTTATCTGGAAGTCTCTAGGCTGGTGTAGCTGCTGGGTAGTTATGCTGTCATGGACATATGAGACATCCCGACCCACAGTTACTTGAGGACGGCCTGATTGTGCCCCCTGCAGCAGGGATTGGACCAAGGGTGAAGCATATGAGGAGTGAAATGCTGGGACAAATGCTTGATCTCCATCTGGGTTCTCAGCTCTAGGAGGGGTCCCATGTAACATGACTGCTGGAGAAGTCAGTTCTCTCAGGGCAGTGTTATGTATCTGCTCCCGTTCACGTTCGGGGGTCGACTGGTAAGTCCCTGAGTGGTTACTGTTCAACATCGGCCCTCCGTGGCCCAGTTCAAGGAGCAGTCCTGGGTATGGTCAGGAGCAGCTCCCTGCTCCCAGATGTCAACTGTGCCGCTCCTCAGATCTGCAGCAAGGGTGCAGGGTAAACTTCCTGTGGCTCTCTGATGGGTAGCTAAGGTGCTAACTGTCTGACCCAGATGTCTGCCTGCAGGAGCCGATCGTGTCTGAGGACAGGGTGGATGCGACGGAGGTAGCATCCACACCACCTCGTGGGGACCTAAGATGGCGGCTGGAGCCTCTGGTCGTTGGGGAGGCTGCCACTCTGTTTGTGTACGGCTCCCCCCCGCAGGAGGTCTCCGCTTGCAGGGTCGGAGTCAGTTCCCGGTTCTTAGGGGAATCACCCGACATGGCAGCGAGAAGGGGCTCGGAGCGGCTACCCGTTACCTGACTGGAGTTGTGTCCGGTCTCCTGGATGCGCGTGTCAGGACTCCCGGTGCTGATGCTAGTCTTTGCTAGCGATGATCCAGTCGCAGGAGAGGCTGGCACCGACGGGATCAGGGATGCTGGCGTCCGCTGCTGTGTCCGGGGACTGCTGTGACGAGAGAAGCCTCCGGCACCGCAGGACTGTGAAGATGGCGCCGAGACCTGTGAGGCGTGGGAAGACGGCTTTTCAGTTTCCAGATTCTGTAGTGGGGTAAAGATGTTGGAGATTGGTATATCTCCAAGTGAGGAGGTCTTTAGAAGCTTGGGGGTCTTTCTCCCTCTTCTGGGTCCCATTTTAAGCGATTCTTCTGGCCTTTTGCTGAATTCCTGCCAGGAGCTCACACATCGTGCTGCCGTTCACTCACATAGCAGGCCACGCCCCCCTCCATTATAGATTTTGCTTTATGTTTGGGATCATTGCCTTCTTGGAAGATAAATCTCCGTCCCAGTCTCAGGTCTTTTGCAGACACCAACAGGTTTTCTTCCAGAATGCTCCTGTATTTGGCTCCATCCATCTTCTCATCAATTTTAATCATCTTCCCTGTCCCTGCTGAAGAAAAGCAGGCCCAAACCATGATGCTGCCACCACCATGTTTGACAGTGGGGATTGTGTGTTCAGGGTGATGAGCTGTGTTGCTTTTACGCCAAACATATCGTTTTGCATTGTGGCCAAAAAGTTCGATTTTGGTTTCATCTGACCAGAGCACCCTCTTCCACATGTTTGGTGTGTCTCCTAGGTGGCTTGTGGCAAACTTTAAAGGAGACTTTTATGGATATCTTTGAGAAATGGCTTTCTTCTTGCCACTCTTCCATAAAGGCCAGATTTGTGCAGTGTACGACTGATTGTTGTCCTATGGACAGATTCTCCCACCTCAGCTGTAGGTCTCTGCAATTCATCCAGAGTGATCATGGGCCTCTTGGCTGCATCTTCTCCTTGTTTGAGGTGAAAGTTTAGAGGGATGGGCGGGTCTTGGTAGATTTGCAGTGGTCTGATACTCCTTCCATTTCAATATGATCGCTTTCACAGTGCTCCTTGGGATGTTTAAAGTTTGGAAAATCTTTTTGTACCCAAATCTGGCTTTAAACCTCTCCACAACAGTATCACGGACCTGCCTGGTGTGTTCCTTGGTCTTCATGATGCTCTCTGCGCTTTAAACAGAACCCTGAGACTATCACAGAGCAGGTGCATTTATACAGAGACTTGATTACACACAGGTGGATTATATTTATCATCATCAGTAATTTAGGACAACAGTGGATCATTCAGAGATCCTCACTGAACTTCTGGAGTGAATTTGCTGCACTGAAAGTAAAGGGGCCGAATAACAGAGCACGCCCCACTTTCATTTTTTTTTTTTTTTTTTAACAAACATTTAAAATATCCAATAAATTTCGTTCCATTTCACAATTGTGTCCCACTTGTTGTTGATTCTTCACAACAAATTTAAAATTTTATATCTTTATGTTTGAAGCCTGAAATGTGGCAAAAGGTTGAAAAGTTCTAGGAGGCCAAATACTTTCGCAAGGCACTGTTTATACAGATTATGATGACTGTCGGGAAAGCATTTCTGTAGGTATACGTGATGTCTAGGAGTAGGTACCTATATACGGACAATTCCCTTTTATAATCCTCCTGTTTCCGGAACTCAACAATGCAGTTTGAGTAAGTGGTTAGTTGGACTCTATTTTCCACCCCAACTCTACTTGCCTTTGGCAATGCATCAGGATAGAATGAAGTATAATTTGGATTTAGGTACCTAAATCATACCCTTGGGGATCTCACACGGTTGGCCATCAAATTGGCTTTAGAAGATTAGTTCCATCTCCTGGAAAGAGGTCGTCACCCGATGAATATTTACACCGACCATAAAAATCACCTTTATCTTCAGACTGCTCAGTGGCTAAATCTTTGAAAAGCTAGATGGTCCTTATTCTTCTCCTGTTCTTCTTGCTTCACTTTAGGCCTGTCGAGAAGAATATCAATCTTCATAAGCATAAGTCACCAAGTCATGCATTTTTCCAAAAAGACTTTATATATACTTTCTCAAAGCTTATAACAAACTTTTTCAACATTGAATAAGCATAAAAACCTGAAGGTACATCAACATACGTTGTCCTTCTTTTCCAGTTCGGGAGCCACTCTTAAATGAGTCTTCAGGTATGTCTGTAGGAACTCACAACAGAGCTGATGCTCAAGGAGGATTATAAGCTTTAAGAAAGTATATATAAAGTCTTTTTGAAAAAAAATGCATGCCTTGATGACTTATGCTTATGAAGATTGGCTAATAAGGGGTTTGAGGATACCCTGAACCAAGGCAATGATATAAATATATATTAGAGGGAGCAGCACATATATGCTAGAGAAGAATATCAAAGCAGATGCCCTCTCCCATTCCTCAGATACTGGGAGACTCAGCACGTCACTTGAACTCCCATCAATCTCCAATGGATTCCATCAGGGAATACTTTCGTACGTCCACTCCTGAGAAAAATTATTCTTCAATGGGGCCTCTCATCCAAGCTTTTCAGTCAACCAGGAATTTTAAAAACATTGGGCCACATTTATGAAAACTGCCTAGGTCTGAAACTCTCTTTGTTGCCCATCAGAACCAATTAAAACTCCCCTTTCATTTCATATGGAAAAATTAGAGGGGCGCCCTGATTGGTTGCTATGGGCAACAAAGAGCGTTTTAGAACTAGACAGTGTTCATACATGTGGCCCTTTGTTTCTGATTTCTCTACACTATTGGTACCCTAATCTTGTTGAAGATGTTAAAGATTTTGTTCTCTCTTGTTCTACTTGTGCCCATAATAAATCTTCATGTACAACTCTCTGGACTAATACCGCCTTTACTTATACCTGAGAAAACCTGGATCCATATTGCTATAGACTTCATTATGGATTTACAACCCTCCTCTCATTATACAGTCATTTGGGTGGTTTCCTTGGGACAAATTTTCTTGGGACTCTGGTGAATACTGGGGGCTCCTTAGACTACACTCCTTGTTTTGGTTCAAAGTCATCTCTTGCGGTTACCCGGAGAATCCCCCACCTGTTCCCGTGATATTATCTGGGCAAACAGTCTAACTCGAAGAAAAAATGTTTTCTTTGGGTGGAGAATCAACTTTTATCCCTATGGGCAGTCCATCTAAAAGGAGAAGTTAATGTGGTAGCAGACTTTTTCAGCCACACAGCATTACAAAAGAGAGAATGTATATTAAATACCTTCCCCTGGTTTCCACTACCTTCTCTTTGAGAACAGACCTTCTATATGCTTTTTCTACATTTATATTAATTCCCAAGATCCTGCTGAAAATTCGGGCAGAAAGAGCGATAGGGATAATCAAAGCACCATCTTGGCCAAAGAGATTCTGTTTCCCACTACTCCAGTTGGCCAAAGTGAAGTATCGACCCCTTCCACAGGTGCAAGACCTTATGATCCAGGACTCAGTACTACATCTAATGGTCAGGAAACTCCATCTCACTGCCTGGATGCTGAATGGTGTACCTTAACTCCTTCCCGCCACAGCCAGTTTTGACCTTCCTGAAAGAGCCCCATTTTTTAAATTTAACGTGCCACTTTATGTGGGAATAACGTTTTGGTACTTTTACCCATCCATGTGATTTAAAGATTATTTTCTCACATTGTGCTTTAAGTTAGTAAGAAATTTTGGTCCATAAAATCCTTGCTTATTTGTGAAAAATATCAAAATCTCGTGAAAAGTTTGAAAAATTTGACATTTTCAAAAATTTCTGCATGAAAGACAGATAATTATACCACACACACAATATGTTATAACTAGCATCTACCATATGTCTACAGTATGTTGCATTATTTTTAAATGTCTTTTTATTTTTTTACAACATTAGGGGGCCTGTATGTTAGATACCCCTATGAATGACTCCATCTAAAAACTACACTCATTAAAGTATTCAAAACAGCATTTAGGAAGTTTATTAACCAACTTGGTGTTTCACAGAAAAGTGGAGGTGAAATTTCAAAATTTCACTTATCTTGTCTTGTCTTATCTTTAAATTTTTATCCATTATTCACAGGAACACAGTAGATGTGTCCAGGGAAATGCAACTTAATATTGATCCCCCCAATCTGGCGGTTTTTAGAGATATCCCATATGTGGCCTTAGTTTGCTATTTGACTAAACCACAAGCTGCAGAATAGGAGGAGCATCTACTGGACTCTGGGGTCTCATTTTCATTATGATTTTCTATAGGTGCCATTACAGGTTTGAACTTAATAAACACCCCTTAAAAGACCATATATTGGAAATTGCACCACTTAACCCCTTACCAACATTGGACGTATGGATATGTCCTGATGCCGGTAAGGGGCTCTGTAGCTCGACCGCAGCGCGATCCTGCTATATAGCCACAGTGTGTTAGCTGTTAATTGCAGCTAACACCCGGCGGTTACAGCGCAGGAGGGCGCCACTGCTATCCTGCGAGGTTTAACCCCTTAGACACCAAGTCAAAGATGGTTGTGGCATCTAAATCACCATTCCTTACTGCAATCGGGGTGCCCTCGGCGTTATCGTGGGCTCCCGATCGCTTAGCATGGCAGCTGGGCTTCCACCGCTGCCATGTTTCCAGTTACTACTTCCTGCCCCAGGTAGGAAGTGTGGAAACCACCATGTTTGTACACCCTAATGCATTGTCTATACAATGCATTAAGCTGTAGAAATGGTCAAGCACCCTAGTGGTGACGCACCCTATGGGAACTAAAAGTTAAAGTACAAAAAAAAAAATAGTTTTAGTGTAAAAAAATATTAAAAGTTCAAATTACCACCTTTTGCCATTTTGCAAATAAAAAAATTAAAACAATAAAAAAACTACACTTATTTGGTTTCGCCATGTCCATAAAAGTCAAATTTATTGAAATATAATATCATTTATCCTGTACACTGAACACCGTAGAAGAAAAATTCCAAACACCAAAATTGCAGGGGTTTTTTATCGTTTCACGTCCCCTAAAAATTGGAATAAATTAAATCAAAAAAGTCCCATGCATTCCAAACTGATAGCAATAAAAAGTAAACTTCACCCCCCAAAAAAGGCCCATCCACTCAAATCTGTTGGTGTTAGTACAAAAAAGTTATTGGTCACAGAAAATGGCGCTGCAGCGCAAATTTCAAAAATAGAATGTTTGGAATATTTTTACGGTACCAAAACATAATGGAAACTCTATATGTTTGGTATTGGAGGATGCGTATCAACCTATAGAATACAGGTAACACATAGTTTTTACAGAAAAATGAACACCGTAAAAACAAAACTCCTGCAAACATGGCACAAGTAAATTTTTTTCACATTTTTCCCCACTCTTAATTTTTTTGCTGTTTCCCAGTATACTCTATGATAACATGAATAATACCATTAGAAAGTACATCTTGTGCTGCAAAATAAAAGTCCTCATATGTCTAGGTAGGTGGAAAAATAAAAAAAGTTATGGCTCTGGGAAGGCGAGGAGGGAAAAACAAATGTGAAAAAAATAGGCCTCGGCTTTAACTGGTTAATGAATATATCCAGGGGTATAATGAGTATATCAACCCCAAAGGTGTTTCACAATTTTTTTTTAGTGCTAGGCTGTGAAAATAAAAAATGTATTTTTTTCCAATACTCTACAGTTTTAGCTGAATATGTTTCATTTTTATAAGGAATCCTTGAATAAAGCACCCTCAAGATTTGTTACACAATTTCTTCCATGTTCGGCAATACCCCATATGTGGGCCCATGGCAGGGCGTATAAGGGAGGAAGCGCTATTAGGCTTTTGGAGGGTGCTAAACACTTTTATTCATTCAAGAGAAAATATCTGTTTTTTACAAAATAAATTAGAAGGACTTTCAGTCCCAAATTTTTTGCCATGCAATAAAGCGGCTATTCTGCAACTGATCTATTTCTTATGGACATCCCCAGATGTCCATCACTGGTCTAAATTAGAAAATGTCTACTTCTCCCTAGAGGTTCAAAGACATTCTCATCTTAAAGAGAACTTGTCACATAGTTTTTGCCCCCCTTGCTGAAGACAGCACAAGCTAGTGACAGACCTGCTGTTTCCAGTGCTGTGTCCCTTATTCTGTAAGATGCTGTAGTTTTCGTGTACTTAATGCTGAAAACTGCAGTTTTCAGCCAGAAGAGTCATTCGAAGAGTCCTTCAGAGTGTCAGTTTTTTTCAAACCTGGCCAATCGGAGGCTAGCCCCACCCACCTCAACTGACAAACCTATTACTTTGAATAGGTAGAAACATGTGAATAACTGTCAGTGGGCGGAGCTAGTCTTTGGTGGGTGGAGCTAACACCTACTCATGAATAAGATTTGAGGGGTGAATGCTCTAAGACTACTGCATCTTACAGAATAAGGGACACAGCGCTGGAAACAGCAGGTCTGACACTAGCTTGTGTTGCCCTCAGCAATGGGGGCATAACCTATGTGACAGGTTCCCTTTAACCTTATTTGAAGCTGTTTCTGAATGTAGAAATATTAAGGCCATGTTCACACGGCTTATTTGGGCACGTATTTCAGCCCGTAATTCGCGCAGTACGGCACAAATTACAGGCTGAAATACGGCCCAGTCATTACGGTAATCCACAGTTCTCATAGAGAACTATGGATTACGTCTCCTCTCCCCGCTTGGCGAAACCGCCGCGGGGGGAGATAAGGGGAAACTATACTTTTAGGGCTAAACACTTTATATTAGAAATTTCAAAATGGGCTTCAGTCCGATTTTGCCTGGCAATACCGCCCGCTATCGCAACGACTATTTGCATGGAACATGCCAATGTTCCAGCATGGTCTAAAGTTTGGTAAATTCATATTTCCCCCAATCAACAGAATTCTCATTTTAAGAAAACTTGTTTTGCCCCCTTGTCACACAATACATATGAAAACCTCAATTGTCTGTAGTCCCTTGATAGCAAGATGTGTAGTTTCGTGTATTTTGGAGACTGCATTTTACGAAGTCTTTGAAGATCTTTCATGTCAGTTTTTCAGACCTCAAGAAGGAAGCAACCAACTCAACTGACAAACAATTATTTAATTAGGTACAACATGGAAACGCATCGAGACTAGCCTTTGTATGGGTGTCAATCTTCAAAATTTTGGGTCAAAGAAAACTAGCATTTGAAAGGGACACGCGCTGGTATTCAGCAGTCTACCAGTTGTGATTGCTCCATAATGGGATTATGTGAATGGAATTAGGCAATGTTTTTTTCTGTCATGATTGGATAAAAGCTTAATTGTCCCCCTCTAAGCATTCTAGATGTGTTAACCATCTGGATAGGATGAGAAAACTACAAAGATAGTAACTTAACCCTAATTGTGTAATTCATAAGGATGGCTATTCTAAATCCTGTTGGAGAGCCTGTGGATCCATTGGGTCACTATTACACATGTGGTGGAACTGTCCTATAGTCAAAACCTTATTGAAAAATTTGGATGATCTCTTGTTAGAGAGATGTTTTGTTCCAATTACACTTTCTCCAAAATAAGCTACCCTGTTTCCCGAAAATAAGACAGTGTCTTATATTAATTTTTCCTCCCAAAGATGCGCTAGGTCTTATTTTCAGGGGATGTGTTATTTTTACAATGAGGAAGAATTCCCATTTATTGCTGAACAAAAAAAAATGACCATTTATTATATACAGTACAGTAGTTGTCATCACAAAACAGCATAACCAAACTGAGAATCCTATCAAGAATTTCTTGTTACTACCATTATTTCCTTGTACAACAATCTACGGTATGGTATGCAGCGCTTTTGGATGCGATTTTTGGATCCAAAATTGGATCCAAAATGTTGTGTGAACATACCGTACCCTAAAGAATCAAAGTGACACACTGTTTACCTGATTCACACACAGGGCCTCAGAAAATAAGGGCTGTAATGTATGGTACTTGGCTCCCACACACTGTCTAGAGACTCTACGGTATGATAGCGATCTCCCACAGCAATTCTTGGACCACTTATACAGCAGGGACAGTATTGTAGCTTCTGGTAACCTGGGGGAGCTCATTTCAGCAGAATCGCACAGCAGGGCAGAGTGTACTGTATGGCAGCTTCCGGCCACCAGGAGAAGCTCACCACAGCACACTCATACAGCACAGCAGGGACATCATTTGGTATGGCGGCAGGTGACGGGATAATGGAAGACTGTGTACAGTTCTACTTCTGGTGGTAGGGGACAATGGGGATGGTGGAATGGCAACGGGCCTCTTGATGCTTTGCCTGCACATTTACAAGTGACGGTCACGGAAGGGAACATCGGGGTTGATGGCAAGTGACGGTCTTCATGTCCTGCATGCAGCTGATCTGCAATGGACGGTGAAGGTAGGGAATAACGGCGGCAGGCTAAAAAGAATCCCAGCTGCATGCTCTAATGTTCTGTTCAGCAGGCATGCTTTCAACCAAAAACTTTGCTAGGTCTTACTTTCGGTGGAAGGCCTTATATTTAGCAATTCAACAAAATCTCTACTAGGTCTTATTTTCAGGGGATGACTTATTTTTGGGGAAACACTCAAGCTGTGAGACATGTGAGTCCCTAGATTAAAAATCCACCATGCCTCTCAAGCAAGCAACTTTTTTTGAAGACTAAATGTAAGGACTCGCATGCCTCATGGCTTGAATGTTAGACAAGATTTATCTTATCAGTAGTGATGTTTTATTTTTCATTGATAGACATAATGGTGGGTTATATGATGTTTTTAATATATATGTTAGGTTTTTTCTGAAATAGTGTATGTTTTAAATTGAAAGGGGTTGTTGTTCTCTGATCTTTGACCTAGCTAATAACTCTATCTAGATCTCCGGTGGACATGGCCGCATACCATGAGTAAGGGTCACATGACCTGAATAGCATAGGTTTAGTTTACTCACGGGATGTCCAGGAGTCACATCCAAGGTTTTCTGTTTTTTGTCATGTATTTTGATTATTTTTTTTAAAAGGATTAATACATTTTTGGAATTTGTAATACTTCATCATCCCGTTTGCCTTCACCTCTTGTCTGTGAGCTGGTATATACTTAATTTTTTCTCTGTTTGAAAGACTTTAAGGAGTACTATCCATGCTACACGCAAGAGGACTACTATGTATGTGAAAGGTGAGCTAATTTTCATTCATTATGTGCATTTGTAGTTTGGTGCTGCCCCCACAATTATGGGGACATGTATGAAAACTGTCTAGGACAGTCATGGAGCAAATATGGCTGAATCCCGAATTAGCCCACAGCATCCAGGCACTGCCAGGGACCATGTCATGTCTTTGGGAGCTTCTGATTATTGGCAACATCTTAAGTTAAGTTAATTAGAGACACACCTGTGGATGTATTTTATCACACACCAGAAACACACTGCTTCTGTGTGCAATATCATGGGAACGTCTAAAGAAATCAGCCAAGATATCAGGAAGAGGATTCTGGACTTGCACAAGTCTGTATCATCCTTGGGTGCAATTTCCAGATACCTGAAGGTGCCTCATTCATCTATGAAAACAATTATACGCAAGTACAAAGAAGATGGGAATGTCCAACCAACATACCGCTCAGGAAGGAGACGGGTTCTGTGTCTCAGAGATGAACGTGCTTTGCTCTGACATGTGCAAATCAACCCAAGAACAAAAGCAAAAGACCTTGTGAAGATGCTGGCGGAAACTTGTAAGATTGTGTCATTATCCACAATAAAACAAATACTGTATCAACATGGGATAAAAGGCTACTCTGCCAGGAAAAAGCCATTATTCCAAAAGAAACAAATAAAAACGCAGATTAATGTTTTCAAATGTACACGGGAACAAAGACCTAGATTTTTGAGACATTTCCTGTGGTCTGATGAAGCTAAAATTTAACTATTTGGCCATTGTGACCATTGTTATATTTGGAGGAAAAAGGGAGAAGCTTGGAAGCCTAAGAACACCATCCCAACTGTGAACCATATGGGGGTGACAGCATCATGTTGTGGGGTTGTATTGCTGCAGGATGGACTGGTGCACTTCACAAAATAGATGGCATCATGAGGAAAGATGATTATGTGGCAATACTGAAGCAACATCTCAAGACATTAGTCAGGAAGTTAAAGCTTGGGCATAAATGGGTCTTCCAAATGGACAATGACCCATAGCATACTGCCAAACTGGTTACAAAGTGGCTTAAGGATAACTAAGTCAATGTTTTGGAGTGGCCATCACAAAGCCCTGATCTCAAGAAAGAAACAAATGACGAACCAAAAATCCTTAGTTTCTTCGGACGAGTTTACGTGATCTAGGTGGTGGATACGGCTCTTTCAGTAATTTATTAATGCATTGTAGTGCTTACATTGCTCCATCTGGGGGGTTTAGTTTAAGTTTTGGGGTTCGGGGTTTTTGGGTTGGGGGGTCGGGTTTATTCCTTTTTCTTTTAGATTTTTGGTTATGGTGTAAAAAGCACATCCACAGAGCTATCCAGTTTTGTTCAGTACAGAGAGGCGATACAAGGTTATGATCAATGTGTAATTATTTATTGTATTATCACATCTGCATTCAATGTAATTACATTCAAGTACACCATTGTATGTTATTTACCTATATTTGGAAAATTAATAAAATATATTTAAAAAAACAAAACAAAGCCCTGATCTCAATCCTATTGAAAATTTATGGGCAAAGCTGAAAAGGCCGGTGCAAGCAAGGCGACCTACAAACATGGCTCAGTTACACCAGTTCTGTCAGGAGGACCAAAATTCCTACCAACGATTGTGAGGAGCTTGTGGAAGGATATCCAAAATGTTTGACTAAACTCATACAGTTTAAGGACAATGCTACCAAATACTAATGAAATGCATGTAAACTTTTGTCTTTGCAGGAAGTAAAATTATCTCTCATTATTCTGGCATTTGGCAAAATCCATCCAACAGGTTATTTAGTGTGAAATGTGAATGGTTTAAAAAAATAATAATTTTTTTTTTTAAATTCTGCAGTAATTTACTTGTAAACGTAAACCACGCCCCCAAAAAATACAACTTCTTTTGCATAAAGAAGTCCTCATAAAACTACATCACTTAAAAAATTAAAAAGTTACGACTGTTGAAACGCAAGGAGGTAAAAACTACAAAATGTTGCTGGTCATTAAGTACTTTTAAGATCTGGTGCTTAAGGGGTTAAAGCAGGGACATAACTAGAGAAGCCTGGGCCCCAAAGCAAACTTTTGGAGACCGCCCTCCATCCCTCCACCCACAAACGTTTACTAGGACCTCCTTAAGTCAAGGAGTGAATACCTCACCATAGATATCACCATCATACCACTACCAAACAAATCCCACTATACCCAGACCAACATTATCAATACCACTACTATATATGGACCTAATTTTACCATTAGAACAAGACCACAAATTACCACCAAATAGTGACTGAATAATACCCTTAAACTATTACTGAATAAAGATCAATATTACCACCATATAGTGGTATATACCAGTGTACACAGTTGCCCTACAGACTGTATGTTACCTCTATACAGTGACCATACAGGGGTAGATACGGGTACACAGGCACTGCAAATTGTATTTAACCGCCAAACAGTGACCATATAGTTATACACTCACCGGCCACTTTATTAGGTACACCATGCTAGTAACGGGTTGGACCCCCTTTTGCCTTCAGAACTGCCTCAATTCCTCGTGGCATAGATTCAACAAGGTGTTGCAACGATGCTCAATTGGTACCAAGGGGCCCAAAGAGTGCCAAGAAAATATTCCCCACACCATGACACCACCACCACCAGCCTGAACCGTTGATACAAGGCAGGATGGATCCATGCTTTCATGTTGTTGACGCCAAATTCTGACCCTACCATCCGAATGTGCAGCAGAAAATCGAGACTCATCAGACCAGGCAACGTTTTTCCAATCTTCTACTGTCCAATTTCGATGAGCTTGGGCAAATTGGAGCCTCAGTTTCCTGTTCTTAGCTGAAAGGAGTGGCACCCGGTATGGTCTTCTGCTGCTGTAGCCCATCTGCCTCAAAGTTCGCCGTACTGTGCGTTCAGAGATGCTCTTCTGCCTACCTTGGTTGTAACGGGTGGCTATTTGAGTCACTGTTGCCTTTCTATCAGCTCGAACCAGTCTGCCCATTCTCCTTTGACCTCTGGCATCAACAAGGCATTTCCGCCCACAGGACTGCCGCTCACTGGATGTTTTTTCTTTTTCGGACCATTCTCTGTAAATCCTAGAGATGGTTGTGCGTGAAAATCGCAGGAGATCAGCAGTTTCTGAAATACTCAGACCAGCCCTTCTGGCACCAACAACCATGCCACGTTCAAAGGCACTCAAATCACCTTTCTTCCCCATACTGATGCTCGGTTTGAACTGCAGGAGATTGTCTTGACCATGTCTACATGCCTAAATGCACTGAGTTGCCGCCATGTGATTGGCTGATTAGAAATTAAGTGTTAACGAGCAGTTGGACAGGTGTACCTAATAAAGTGGCCGGCGAGTGTATATACTAGTGAACACAGACTCTGTAGACAATATGAGTAATTACAGTACAGTTACAATACGACGTGCGGGAAGATAAGCGACATGCAATTATAAGCGGCGAATACGCGCCGCTAGCAATGAATGTCTATGGGGCCGCTCCCGAAAGGCCCAGAATAATTGCGGGGCGTACTTACACCACGCAATTATGCCGTGTGAACTTAGCCAAGGGTATGTTTACTTGACAGATTTGGATGTGGAATTCGATGGAGATTCTGCATAGACCTTTATGCAAATACAATTGTAATCCATGTCCCATTACTTTAAACCCTTCCTGTTGCAGCGATTTTTGTTTAAGTTGCATTTGTTTTTTCACTTACACCTTTCAAGAGCCATATTTATTCATTTCCCATATACAGTGGACCTTTAAGTTACAGTGCCTCAGGATACAAGATTTTCACCATACAAGGGACTTTCCTGGGACATTGTATCCAGGGGCATAACTTGAGAAGCCTGGGCCCCATAGTTAACTTTTGGATGGGGACCCCACCACCACTACAAACATTTACCAGGACCTCTTAATCATAGTCATGTAGTTACTAAAAAAAAAAAAGGATCAAATACCTCACCATACATACCACCACCATACTGCTAACAAACAAATCTCACTATACCAAGACCAGCATTACCAATAACACTACTACATAAGGAACTGATTATACTGCCAGAACATGACCACAAATTACCACCATAGGTCCCAGGTAGGTATCTAGGCTACAGGTAGGGGATAGGTCGCAGTTAGGTAGGTAGGCTACAGGTAAGTAGATTGGCCCTAGATAGACAGTAGTTAGCCCCCAGTTAGGCAGGCAGCCTCAAGGTAAGTAGATAGGCAGGCCCCAGGTACATAGGCCCCAGTTGGATAGACAGGTAAGCCACAGGTAGATAGATAGGTAGGCAGTAAGTCGGCCTCAGGTAGCTAAGTAGGCTGTAGGTAAGCCCCAGGTAGTTAGTTAAACTGTAGGTAAGCCCCAGGTAACTAGGCTGTAGGTGGGCCCCAAGTAGATAGGTAGGCTGTAGGTGGACCCCAGCTAGCTAGGCTGTAGGTGGGGCACAAGTAGATAGGTAGGCTGTAGATGGGCCCCAGCTAGCTAGGATGTAGGTGGGCCCCAGGTAGCAAGGTAGATAGGCTGTAGATAGGCCTCAGGTAGGTAGGCTGTAGTTGGGCCCCAGGTAACTAGGTAGGGGGGCTGGAGATTGGCCCCAGGTTAGTAGTTAGGCTGTAGGTGGGTCCCAGGTAGCTAGGCTGTAGGTGGCCCCAAGTAGCTATGTAGGTAGGCTGTAAGTGGGCCCCTGATTGTATCTTGAGTGTGGTTTCAAGGTTCCACGTCCCAGACACTGTCCCATCTGATTATGATGAAGATTTTACTGTAAAATATTTGTATTAGTGAAGTGCATTCAGTGATTAGCGGTCTAGTAGCACATCTCTACAGTACAGTGCAGAACTACATGTTCTGTACTGCTCTTTACATGTCCGGCTCCTTTGGGCACCAGGTGAGATATGTCACATGTTCAGTTTTCTGGTACATTGTGTATAAAGTACCTGACCCAGAGAAGCTCCTGTCCTCAGAATAGAAAGTGATTTGCAGCTTCCAGCGGTTCTTTCTGACTGTTATATGTAAGGAGTTGCTTTATCTGTATTAGTTATCTGCTTCATTTTCTTTCCTAAGAAATTCTGTTCTTTTGTATTCCTTTTGATGGATGCCAAATATTGGGTGAGAAGGACACACTTTTGGCCTCCTTAGCGCCATTTAATCCTATGGATAAGTTTAGCATATACATCTGGAGCTTTCTAGCTTTAATGAATATCATAAATGTGGTGTGTACCTAGCCTTACCGACCATCATAAACCTGGTGTGTACCTATCCTTATTTTACACCATAAATGTCCTGTGTACCTAGCTTTAACCCAGGGGTGTAACTACCGGGGTGAAACTAAGGGCCCCATGCCAGTTGCTACCCCGGTAGTTCCGCTCCTGCGTGCAGTGGCAATGAACATAACAGTTCAATGCCGGTGGGGCAGAACTGCGGGGCCCGGCGCATTCTGCAACTGAGCACCTGGGCCCTTTGTCCCGAGTGTTCAAAAGCAGGACACAGAGTGGAGCGCCACCACCAGCTAATCTGCCTGGTAGGCCTTAAGCCTACCAGGTGCTGGCCCACAGTGCTGACGTGGGAGGCGAGATGACACTGGCCGCGAACTGAGCTGGTCGCATCAAGGGATTGTGGGACAGGTGAGTAAGTTATTTCTTATTTTTTTAATATTAATTTAGCCTGTCTAAGCCCTGCCTATCTATATGGCCCCTATAAGTATCTAAGCCCTGACTGACTACCTATATGGCCCCTATAAGTATCTAAGCCCTGACTGACTTCCTATATGGCACCTATAAGTACCTATGCCCTGACTGACTACCTATATGGCCCCTATAAGTATCTAAGCCCTGACTGACTTCCTATATGGCACCTCTAAGTACCTATGCCCTGTCTGACTACCTATATGGCCCCTATAGCTACCTAAACCCTTCCTGCCTACCTATATGGTCCCTATTATTACCTAAACCCTGCCGGCCTACCTATATGTCACCTATACCCTACCTAAACCCTGCCTGCCTATATAGGTCATTATTCCCTACCTAAACCCTACCTGCCTACCTATATGGCCCCTATGCCCTACCTAAACCCTGCCTATTTGATCCCCTATAGTTAACTAAACTCTGCCTGCCTAACTATATGGGGCCTCTATACCCTACCTAAACCCTGCCTGCCTATATGGCCCCTATACTCTACCTAAACACTGCCTGCCTGCCTATTCTGGGCCCTACCTATACCTAGCTACCTGGAGCTCACCTACAGCCAACCTGTGGTCCACCTACTGCCTATCTAGCTACCTGGGGCCTAGCAACAGCCTACCTACCTACCTAGGGCCTAACTATTGCCTACCTTGGGCCAATATACCTAATTGAGACCTGCCTAACTACTGCCTAATTACCTAGGACCAATCTCCCTACTTACCTTGGGCCTATGTACTGCCTACCTTCCAACAAACCTACCTACTTAGGGTCTACTAACCTATCTAATGGGGGTCTACCTGGTAACATGATTCTTAAGAGTACAGGCCATAGCCGTAACACAATCTCCAGGGGGTGAATCATCTGTTCCTCCCCTTCCCTCTAGGAGATCGGGCCTCTTAGCTATGGCCTGTATCCACTCTCCCACCCCTAGGAAGTTTGTACAGATATGGGGGACAGTGTGGGAGATACTGGAAAAGTGAGGATCTTAAGATATTTGTGTCAAAATCTGCAGGGATGAGTGGTGTCCGGGAGAAGTCATCATGGCAGTCTGGACCAGATGAAGAACAAAAGGGAAAGAGAAACGTCTGACTATGAGAACTGTGGATTACCGTAATAACTGGGGTGCATTCGCTCGTATTTGAGCGCAGTACTCCGCAAAATACCTGGCGAAATGCGACCCAATTTAACCCGTGTGGACATAGCCTTAGACAGGATCCACTTGTGACCTTATGCATATAATGCATGTTAAAAGTATGTTCTTCCTCCAAAGGTTTGACTTAGTTACTGGAAATTTAAGGGAAATAAAAAGCAAATGGCACTGTCGAGTTTCAGACCAAGAAACGCATATGTTAAAGTACAGTATACATTTTTTTTCATTAAATGTACAGTATACATCTAAATTTGTCTGAAAAAAAAGATGCTTCACTTTTAAAGCACAATCCGTCAAGTGAATACCTTACATACCAATCTAACAGTAGGTTGTAATAGAGCATAGTTGGCAACTTTTGAAAATTGAAAAGCAGGAGATTGAAGAGGGCGGCGCGCGTAGCAAAAAATTAGCATGGACATGCCCATCTTTTTTGTGTCACGCCCCTTCAAAATGCCACACCCACTCCGCCTAACTGCATAATGGCTTTGGAAGAAAGCCAGGTAAATGCCCTTATAGCCAGGTAGTAGCCCCCCATAACCGGGTAGTGCCCCTTACAGGCAGGTAGATGCCCCTTGTAGCCAAGTAGATGCCCCTTGTAGTCAAGTAGATGCCCCCTTGTAGCCAGGTAAAATGCCCCCCTTTGTTAGCCAGGTAGATGCCCCCCTTTGTTAGCCAGGTAGATGCCCCTTTAGTAGCCAGGTAGATGCCCCCTTCATTAGCCAGGTAGTTGCCCCCTTTGTAGCCAGGTAGTTGCCCCATTCAGTAGCCAGGTAGTTGCCCCCTTTGTTGTCAGGTAGTTGCCCCCTTCGTAGTCAGGTAGATCCCCTCTATAGCTATTAAAAATAAAATAATAAAAGTCACTCACCTCACCAGGCTCCTCACAGCTCCGAACATCTCCTGCCTGATCTCCTCAGCATCGCACAGGGAGTGAGTGCAGCCGCCCTGCGACGCTGATCTGTATGTGCAGCGCGCACCGGCCGGCGTTGTACAAACAGGGGGAGGAGGGAGGATGGAAACGATCCCTCCTGCCTCCTCCCTGCACAGTAAGACGCGCCGCGCGGGTGAGCGGACGCTGCGGCCGCTTCACCCGCCTGTAGCAGCGGCCGGCGGCGCAAGAGTAGCGCACCAGCGCTACTCTGTCGCCGCGGTCATTTAAAGAACCCCCGCTGCCTGCTGGCGGCGGGAGGAATGCCAAGTCTGCTGAGAGGGCGGGGGGGGGACCCCAAATAGCGGAAAACCCCCCCCCAAAAGCGGGAGAGTTGGCATGTATGTAATAGAGGGGAAGAAGGAAAACTGTGTAAAAGGCAGAGAAAACATAAAATAGAAAGTGAAAGTCCTGCTTACTCTGCCCACATACATTGATTGACAGCTTTCCCTTTATCAGTTTGTGAACAGAGCAAATCTCTGTATCTGGGTGGGGTAAACAGAGCTTTCACTTTCTATTTTACAATCTTCTCTCCTATTTACCCAGAAATCTTGCTTCAAAATCATATAACCCTATATATCACTCAGCGCTCAGCTTCTCTTCCTCTATCACATCCTGCTCTCATAAATCACCCATATGATTTCCTTTAGATCTATAATCTGTATATAGTTCATACCTCCCAACTTTTTGGATGGTTAGAGCGACTATTTGAAAATATTAATTTTTTTCATGTACATATATACACTTATATCGTTTTTCATTTACAAATAAGCTGAAAATGATCTGAATACATCATTTTATGGCTCTCATTACAACAAATCACAAATAATGTAAGAATCGTACCCTAATATGAGAGCTACTTTTTGGTGGGATTATAATTGGGCACAGTTCTCAATACTGTCTAACTCTACAACAGTATAAAGATAAACTACACAGTCTTATAATTCGCCAGATTTATCATAGTAATCATATATTCGTAGCATATTAGAATTTATCTTACCATTATTTTGGTTTTTCTCCTGCTGTTATATGTAACTAATAAAAATATTTATTACATTTATAACTACAGATTAGGAAAATCAAGAAATTTTTTTTTCAGGCGGACCAAGGTCAACAGCAAATTCCTAAATGCTAGAAATTAAGAACAAAAGTACTTAGTGAAAAATTAACAAATCAATTAACCCTATATTTTCTCTGTCTCTAGTCTAACATTACACCTTAGGTTACATTGCTTACCTTTGCCACTAACTGCAGCAAAATGGTGCTGCATTTTTTGTGTTTAGGGCAGTGCACAGTGAACCATAACTCTGTACGGAGATCACAACGTTTTTGTCAGACAATTCGCAGAAGTGTCTAGGAACTGTATAAACACATAATAAAATGTGGGGCACCCCATTATTTGCCTTGATAAATGTCTGCCTGTAAATTTATACTGCAGGTTTATTGATTAAGTAAGAAAAAAGGCAGATTTAAGGCATAAAATTAGAGATCACATATTACAGCTAGCTTCATGCGCTGTCATCTGTGACTCAAGCTTACTCCGCTCGCAGACAATTAACCCCTCAGATGCCATGGTTAATTGCAAAAATGGCAGCTAAGGGAAAGACAGAGGGAGGGAGACCTCTCTGTCTCCATCAGCACCCCGTGGTGCAATTATAAAGTGCTGATGGCTTACTTAGCAACCCAGAAGCCTAACAAAGGCTTCAAGGTCGCCTACAACGTCACCACGCCCGGCTACGTCCAGAGGGCATGCCCAGGAATTGTGATTGACAGGTACAGTATAAGTACAACCAAAAAGAAAAAGTAAAACATACTCAAAAAAACTTCACAATGCAGTAAGTTATATGTTCTCCAGTATAGGTAATAGGGTGCCCCAGTAAGTTATATGTCCCTCAGTGTAGGTAATAGGGTCCCCCAGTAAGCTATATGTTCCCTGTAGGTAGGTATATAGGTTGTATGTCCTCCAGTAGGTATATAGGCAGGTTATAGGTCCCCCAGCAGGTATATAGGCAGGTTATAGGTTCCCCAGCAGGTATATAGGCAGGTTATAGGTCCCCCAGCAGGTATATAGGCAGGTTATAGGTTCCCCGGGAGGTATATAGGTAGGTTATAGGCCCCCAGTGGATATACAGTTAACGAAATAATTATTTGATCCCTTGCTGATTGTGTAAGTTTGCCCACTGACAAAGACAGGAACTGTCTATAATTTTAAGGGTAATTTTAACATTGAGAGATAGAATATCAAACATAAAATCCAGAAAATCACATTGCATAAATTATACAGTATAAATGTATTTGCATTTTGCACTGAGAAATAAGTATTTGATCCCTCTGGCAAACAAGATAATACTTGGTGGACAAACCCTTGTTGGCAACCACGCAGCCAGACGTTTTTTGTAGTTGATGATGAGGTTTGCGCACGTCAGGATGAATTTTGGTCCACTCTTTGCAGATCATCTCTAAATCATTAAGATTTTGAAGCTGTCTCTTGGCAACTTGGAGCTTCAACTCCATTTCTATGTGATTAAGGACTGGAGACTGGCTAGGCCACTCTATGACCTTAATGTGCTTCTTTTTAAGCTGCTCCTTTGTTTCCTTGGCTGTATGTTTTGGGTCAATGTCTTGCTGGAAGACCCAGCCATTTTCAATGTCCTGGCGGAGGGAAGAAGGTTGTCGCTCAGGATTTCACGGTACATGGCTCCATCCATTCTCCCATTGATGCAGAAGAGTAGTCCTGTGCCCTTAGCAGAGAAACACCCCCAAAACATAATGTTTCCACCTCCATGCTTGACAGTGGGGACAGTGTTCTTTGAGTCATAGACAGCATTTCTCTTCCTCCAAACACTGCGAGTTGAGTTAATGCCAAAAAATTCAATTTTTGTGTCATCAGACCTCAGAACTTTCACCCAATCACTCACAGAATCATGGAGATGTTCATTGGCAAACTTCAGAGAGGCCTGCACATGTGCCTTCTTGAATAGGGGGACCTTGTAGGCACTGCAGGATTTTAAACCATTACAGCGTAATGTGTTACTAATGTTTTTTTTTGGGGACTGTGGTCCCAGCTGCTTTGAGATCATTAACAAGTTTCCCCCGTGTAATTTTAGGCCGATCTCTCACCTTCCTCATGATCAAGAATACCCCAGAAGGTGAGATTTTGCACGCCGCCCCAGATCGATGTCATTTTGTATTTCTTCCATTTTCTTACTATTGCACAGTTGTCTCCTTCTCACCCAGCATCTTTCTTACAGTTTTGTAGCCCATTCCAGCTTTGTGCAGGTCTATGATCGTGTCCCCGACATCCTTAGAAAGCTCTTTGGTCTTGCCCATGTTGTAGAGGTTAGAGTCTGAATGATTAATTGAGTCTGTGGACAGGAGTCTTTTACAAAACATGACTATTTAAGACGGTTGTCTTTAATGCAGGTAACGAGCATCTAACTAGTCTGTAGGAGCCAGAACTCTTAATGGTTAGTAGGGGATCAAATACTTTCTCTCCGCAAAATGCAAATACATTTATAGAATTTATATAATGTGAGTTTCTGGATATTTTATCTCTCAATGTTAAAATTAACCTACCCTTAAAATTATAGACTGTTCATGTATTTGTCAGTGGGCAAACTTACACAATCAGCAAGAACTCAAATAATTATTTCCTTCACTGTATAGGCAAGTTATATGTCCCCCAGCAGGTATATAGGTAGGGTATAGGTCCCCCAGCAGGTATATAGGTAGGTTTTATGCCCCCAAGCAGGTATATAGGTAGGTTATAGGTCACCCAGCACCTATATAGGTAGGTTATAGGTCCCCCAGTAGGTATATATGTAGGTTATAGGTCCCACAGCAGGTATATAGGCAGGTTATATGTCCCCCAGCAGGTATATATTTCCATCAGTAGGTATATAGGCAGATTTTTGGTCCTCCAGTTGGTATATAGGTAGGTTATATGTCCCCCAGCAGGTATATAGGCAGCTTATAGGTCCCCCAACAGGTATATAAGTAGGTTATAGGTCCCGTAGCAGGTATATAGGTAGGTTTATAGGTCCTCCAGTAGGTATATGGGTAGGTTATAGGTCCCACAGCAGGTATATAGGCAGGTTATATGACCCCAAGCAGGTATATAGATCCCTCAGTAGGTATATAAGTAGGTTATAGGTCCCCAGAAGGTATATAAGTAAGTCATAGGTCCCTCAGTAGGTATATAGGTAGGTTATCGGTCTCCCAGTAGGTATATAGCCAGGTTATATGTCCCACAGCAGGTACAGTGGGCTAATTAAAAATAAAAAAAATAACATTACTCACCTTTCCCCCACTCCCTGAAGCTCCCGCTGTTCTCTGTCTTCTCCCTGCACAGGCGACATGACGTCATCAGGCTTCGCAGGCAGCGTGCTTGCGGCTAACCGGAGTACTCTGCGGATCGGAGAGCCTTCGCTCTCAGCTCTGCAGAAGCCTGCAACTGTATGAGTCCAAAGGACGCACATACAGTTAGTCCCCGGTGCCACTGCTATCGCTGATCACCAAGATCCCAAGCCGATAGCCTAGCAACCGGTATCGACTAGGGACCTTAATGGATGGCGGATGGCTTTGGCGCCGGGGACTGCTGAGTTGTGTGTAATGTTGGGAAATCTCATGCGGACTGCTCAGAGCTAGTTAGAGGGCTAGATGTGGCCTGTGGGCTGTACAATGCCCAGGTTTGACCTAGAGGGTTCATCCACATGACAAATGTGGATTCAGAATCTTAAAACTGGATTTTAGGGAAAAAAAATTCCCGCCGGATTTACAGTCAGAAAACGAGTCCCATTCATCTCTATGGAGCTTTGGACGCGGTTTCGGGATGTGCTTTTTGACCTGGAATAATTGAACATCTTCTAAGTTTTTTGACAAAAAGGTGCTTTTCAAATCCACCCTCAAGGATTTTCAATTGAGGTCTACAGGGATGATTTTCAGTCGAATTTTTATGGTTTTTAGAATCTGAATCCACGTGGATTTCTGACTGGAAGTCCTTGACGTGTAGACAAAACCTATAGGATAAAGTAGGAGTAATGATACAAAGGTGGTGTAAACATGGACCTACTAGGAATGATTTCTATTCTGGGTATTATCCTGGAAGGTTTATCCATTGCTCCATCTGTGGACTGATAAGGCTATATCTACACAGCACTGGATTCTCAATGGATTTTCGGCGTATTCAGTAATTAAAATCCACTGAAAATCCTACTATACCCAGCGTTGTATAGACTGCAATGAAAAATATGTGCTGTAGATTTGTAGCACAAATTTGTGCCAAAAACCGCGGTCCAGCGATGTAATAACGCTGTTGGATTTTGGATGGGATTTTAACATATGCTGTGTAGAGATAGTCTAAAGCTAGGTCTACACAGCAATTTGAAATTGTCGTCCAAAATCCGATGGCATTTTCACATCACTGGCCCGCGTTTTTTGTGCAAACTAACGCAGTTGGATTTTGGTTTCCCTGCGGCCCAGTACCTTAGGGCTGCGGGATCCGACGTTGGTCCAGTGGAATATACATGGTCTATATTCTGCTGGATGGTTTTAGGTTTGGGAAACCCTCAGTAAAAAATCTGTGCTGTGTAGACCACAGCACAATGTTCTATTGAGGGCTATACAGTGATGAGTACGGTTGGAATAGCCGACCAAAATCTAGTGCTGTGTAGACATAGCCTTAGGGTAGGTCCACACAGCATAGACAGGATACTGGTCGGATTCCGTTTTAAGAATCCAGCCAGTAATTTGTCTTTTGCATGGTATTGGGGGACGGTTCTATCCACGGTTTGCCCATCCCCCTGAAGCATTGAAACCTTGTGCATACTCTAAGTTTTTCAGAATGCTGCCGGTGTAAACATTCTTCTGGCTGAAAATCTGTTCTGTGTGGACTAGTGAGATTTTCTATCAAAGTCTATGTGGATTGTAGACACTCGGTTTTCAAATCCTAAAACCTTGTGAAAACCCTTGCTGTGTCGAAGTACCTTAAAGGGGTTTTCTCATTTCAAAGATCATAGTTCAACAGGTGGGGAAGAAAAATATAAGCTTGTAGGCCCTTGGTTACTATAAGCAAAGTGCTATGGTTTAAGAGAACGGGCCGTTTGCTTAATTTTTGGAAGTGATAGCTCCGGTTGGGTTACGGCCAGGTCCTGCCCCGGTCGTATTCGGTATCGCGCCTCTCGTGGAGAGAGAGCCAGAGAGAGAGACAACGTGTGCGGTGCATTCACTGACAGCTATCAGTGGTCCTGCAGCAGAGAGAGATCTTGTGCAGTACCATGTAAAAACAAACAGAGAAAGTGTATTTGTTCTGCAGATCTGTAGAGGTCAGAGGGGTAATAATCTGCAGGATATATCACTGTGTGTGAGAGAGAGAGAGAAAAAAATCACCCATGTTTCCCAGAGTCCTGAATGTCCAGTCTAGTTACAAAGTATGTAGAGAGAGAGAGAGAGAGAGAGAGAGAGAGCGAGAAATGTAGATATACACTATGGAGTTACACTTAGCTTTTCACTTCCAATGATTCCTTAGTCTCCGCCAGCTGAGCAGGGCTCCCCTCCCACCCTCACCCTCACAAAGAATGAATTCATAAGCTCTCATTAGCAACCAGTAAAAACGTCTGCCAAAAGATGAAACGATAAAACCTCTTTAAGTCTACACAGCATATATTAAAATGACGTCCACAATCCAACGGCATTTTAACATTGCTGGACTGCAGTTTTTAGCACAGATTTGCACGAAAACCGCAATCAGTTTTCGGATTTGACGTTGGCCCTGTACATCAAATGTACATTTGCCGACGGCAAATCTGGGTGAAAAACCCAACATGTTTTAAAATCTGTCCGGTTTTAAAACTGACTGTAAAAGATTTGTGCTGTATAGACTACATTACAGATTTCTTACTACTGTCTATGCAGCACAGGGTACCGTCGGACTTTTCTAAATTCTAAATATTTAATCCGCCGAAAATCCGACCAATAAACCATGCTGTGTGGACAGACCCTGTATGTTCACATGTTTTTGGGTATATTTACGTACCGAAAAGGGGACCCCAAAACATATTTAACAATGTTCAAATGTGATTACATTGATTTCAATAGTAAATTCGTATCATCGTTCAGATGATACGTATTTTACATATGTTTTTTCATTGTGTAAAAGAGATGCGTTCAAAGAATTGACAAGTCAATTCTTGATCTGTTTTATGCATTGAAAAGCCCATAGAAACAATAGGGATATGTTTTTGCACCACACTTTATGGTTTAACGTACCAAGACGCCGTGTAAACATCTAGGGCGACATGTATGATTTTGGTGCTCAAACACTATTTTTTTTTTTGTGTGCATTAGTAGCCTAGAAAGCGCCTGAATCTATGAACCTGTTCTACTGCAGGCCATAGATTTAGGACTTTCTAGCTACTAAGCGACAAGTCTGGCTCAGGTAAACCACTTTTAAAGTGCTCTACCTGTTCCAGCAGTAATGTGCCTGTATTTGCTGATAAACTGTCATAAATGTATAGCTTGGTACTGGTGTATTGTGACACGCCCCCCCCCCCCCACACCTTCCATCTCAGGCGCACTACAAAGTGCCACAGGTGATCTATAATGCGCCTGATATTGGAGAGCGCATGTTCATACATCTAGATAACAGGGCTGCGCCAGTTTTCGGGCTGAAAAGGCGCCAGACTTCTGGCGCAGCCCCGTTCATACACGTAGCCCTAGTGCTCTGCTACACACAGCTACAGCTCCTGCAGTTCTACGCTCCACCGACAGATGGCTCTGCACCATTCTGCGTCTATAGAAGGACACTGTGTCTGTGCGGCGGGATGAGGGAAGCTGCGGACAGGAAGAAATATGTTGTAAAGCCTGTTGGGTGGAGGAGCAGTACTGATGTAGCCGCTCCTCGTGTTCATTGTGGGCGGAGGAGCGGTCTGTGTCAGGGCACATGGCGGTGGCGTGTGAGAGCGCTGCAGGCTGGCTGCTGGACGAGCTCGCCCTGGTCAATAGGTGGTACCAGCTCGGAGCCGGGCTCGCCTCACAGCTGGGATTCAATATCAAATTATGTTACCGCTTAAGAGAGGACTTTTTCCAGCTCTATAAACCCTACTACTCTCTGCGCCCATCCCCAGCGCCTCCAGAAACCAGTGCACAAGCTGGCGACGGCCGAGGCGACAGCGCCACCGGGCGGTGCGCAGGGGTCAGAAAGGTACTGTGCCCCGGTACGCGCATGTTCTGTCCTGAGAGGCTCTCACAGTTTAGGCCACTCTACATTAAACCTGGTGGCCAAAGGTGTGAATGCATCAGACGACGTGAGTAGAGCTGATGGAACCCACTGGCTTCAGTGGCGTCTGCCGGGTTTCTGTTGTGTCTTCCTCACCCATCTAAGGGGATGTGCACACAGTGTTATTCAATCCGAAAAACACAGCGGAAACCGTATCCAAAGATGTGTCCAAAGAGTGCTGCGTGTTTGGATGCACCCTAGAGTTCGCTTTAAATAGTGTCTGCTGCGTCAAACAGATCCATGTCAATTCTTTGATCGGATCCATTAACCGCATCCAAAATCCAACATGTGATGCGAGTATTGTCTGAACGCTGATATGTGTTTTTCATTAAAATCAAAGTAAATCGACTGAGCAGTGTTAGATATGTTTGGGTCCAAAAAAACGGATACCAACACGTATGTAAAAAAATGGAAAAAATAGCGCAGCTTGCTGTACTACTTCTATCACTCCTGACAGAATTTGTGGTTCCAGATGTGAATGCACCCTGAGGCCTGGTTCACATCTGCGTTCTAGGTTCTGTCCATAACCTCTTTCACACAGGTGAAACCGGGAGCCCTGGATCTGGTTCACAATGGATCCCATTAATTACAATGGGTCTGTCTGCCTGTTGTCCATCATTGAAAAGCAGCGCCTAAGGGTATGTTTACACGATGTATTGTGGCGTGTACAGTACATGCCACAGTACATCATGTGTCTCGGGAGCTCGTGCTAATACGCGCATACTCCCACGGTGCAGGGGGCCGGCAGCCCGCTGGCCTCATTGATATTCATTACTCGCGGCGCGTATTCGCCGTGAATAATTGACATGTCACTTATCTCCCCGCATGTACAGTAGCTCTGCTACTTCCCCTGCCAGCTCTCTGTGATCACATGGGCGACGCGGTGACGTCACATCACCGCGCCGCCCACGTGGAGCAGAGAGGCTGCAGGGCGGCGCATGGGGGGAGCGTG
The DNA here is from genome assembly GCA_025379985.1 of Phyllomedusa bahiana. NCBI lineage: Eukaryota > Metazoa > Chordata > Amphibia > Anura > Hylidae > Phyllomedusa > Phyllomedusa bahiana. Next base: position 20,944 of record JAODAL010024526.1, on the reverse strand, counting down.
GAACGAGGTAAGTAAGTTATTTATTATTTTACCTGCCTATCTAAGGCCCCCAATATAAAGCCCCCCAAGCCTGCCTATCTAAAGCCCCCCAAGCCTGCCTATCTAAAGCCCCCCAAGCCTGCCTATCTAAAGCCCCCCTACTGCCTATCTAAAGCCCCCTAAGCCTGCCTATCTAAAGCCCCCTTAGAATACCCTATCTAAAGCCCCCCAAGCCTGCCTATCTAAATCCCCCTAAGCCTGCCTATCTAAAGCACCCCTAAGCCTACCTATCTAAAGCCTCCCTAAGCCTGCCTATCTAAAGCCCCCCAAGCCTGCCTATATAAAGCCCCCCCTAGCCTGCCTATATAGCTCATATAGCCCGCATAAAGCTTGCCTACCTAGCCCCCCTAAGCCTGCCTATATAGCTCCTATAGTCCGCCTAAAGCTTGCCTACCTAGCACCCCTGAAGCCTGCCTATCTACTGATATGGGGCCCTATAGCAACCCAAACCCTGCCGACCTACCTATATGGCCCCTATAGCACACCTAACCCCTGTCTACCTGTATGGCTCCCTATTGCTACCTAAACTCTGCCTGCCTATATGGACCCCATATAGCCAGGGGGCAGGTGCTGGAAAAGCAGGATTCTAGATATTTTGTCTAAATCTCCAGGGACAAGTGGTCGGGATGATGTCATGATGGCGGTTCTGTACCGGATGAAGAACAAAGGGAAAGTCAACAACTCGTCAAGAAAACGTCACCTGTGAGTCACAAGATGTAACATGCTTTAATAAACATAGTCTGTTGTACACTGCTATCTACCACTATATGGTCCCCTGTATGGTGGTTAATACTAAATCTCAGAGCCTTGTGACACTGGTATATACCACTATATGGTCACTTTTATGGGCGGTACTATTGGTCTTCTGTTTTACTGATCAGTAATAGTGTGTAGGGGTATTTTCAGTCACTATGGGTGGTAATTTGTGATAAATTTTTTTGGCGGTTATAATCAGGTCCATATGTATAGTGTTATTGGTAATGTTAGTTTGGTATAGTGGTTTTGGTTGGTACCCATTATGATGGTGATTGAAAGGGTGAGGTATTTACCCCTTGTATTATCTAACAGCATGTTCTGATAAATGATCGTGGTCAGGGAGTTGGCAAGAGGGGTGGGGGGTGGTAGGTGGCCCCATCCAAAAGTTTGATTTGGGGCCCTGGCTTCTCTAGTTACGCCCCTGTTTCAGGCATTTGGCTTAAAGGGTTAAATAATGCTGTTGTATAGGCTATTCTATACTACCTTTTTTCCTTTAAAGGGGTTGTCTCGCTACAAAGAATATCTTTCAAATTGTAGGGAACACAAAATAAAGACATTTTCCCAATTATTGGTTTCCCTCATCTTTTTTTTGTTAAGGAGATAACAAGTGAATTAATCACCTCCCGGGCTATTTTCAGTTCCCTCAATTACCGACCTGTGTACAGCTCTCCCCCTGCTGTTTGTTCTATGTGATAGCAGGGGAGTGATGTCATAAACACAGGTCCAAGCAAGTCTCTGTGCTGAGCAGAAAAGTAAAAAGCTTGATTTTATCTAAAGTAAACAGCTCTAATTAGGGCTTTTGTTTGAGGGATCAGTTAAAAAGTCCTGTTTGTGTTTCAGAGAAGCTTCTTAGCCAATCTGAATAATTAGCAATTTTGAAACACAGAGTTGGAATACCCCAATGGGAGCGTATGCAAATTAGTCAGTCTGACCAGGAAGTTGAAGAGTATTTCTATGCATCCAAATGAAACTCGGAAGGGAGACAACTCCTTTAAGTATACAGACGTCTACTGGCTAAAAGAACAACTTTTGCCTTTGCGGCATTAATCTTACATTTAATAGTAAATTCTATCCACCCACTAGTGTGTGGGTGGTGTGTGTGTGGTTGTGGGGTTTGGTTTGTGTGTGTGGGGGTGTGTTGTTTATGTATATATATATGTGTTTTGGACTTAAATGTTTTATATGATTAAAAATGCGTCAAAAACAAAATGGAGCACAAATAGCAAACCTATAAAGTGGTTATGTAGCCCAAATAATAAAATAGTGATAAGAATAAATTAATACATTTATTATTCTGCTGTTTTCATTGTAATAAAGGTTTCCATTCTTTTAGATCACTCTATCTTGGCTCATTTTTTCTCTCTTATAGGATTTCTGTGGTTGGATTTGCCTCCAGTTCGTAGTTCTCGATTGGTGAACCCTTGTTTATATTCATAGTTGCCAACTTTTGAAAGTGAAAAAGGGAGACTCTATGTGGGCGGGGCGCGTTTGCGCGCCGCAGCAAAAATTTGCATGACACCCCATCTTGTCGGTATGCCACGCCCTTCAAAAAGCCACACCCACTCCACCTAATGCATAACCCCTTTGGAAGAAAGCCCGGTAGATGCCCTTTTAAGCCAGGTATAGCCCCCCATAACCAGGTAGTGCCCTTTACAGGCGGTTTGATGCCCCTTGTAGCCAAGTAGATGCCCCTCTGTAGCCAGTAGAGCAAATTTGTAGCCAGGTAGATGCCCCCTTTTTAGCCAGGGAGGTCCCCCCTTTGTTAGCCAGGTAGGGCCCCCATTTTAGCCAGGTAGTGCCCCATCTGTTAGCCAAGTAGTGCCCCCTCTGTTAGCCAGGTAGTGCCCCATTGTTGCCAGGTAGTGCCCCATTGTTTGCCAGGTAGTGCCCCCATTGTTTGCAGGTAGTGCCCCCTCTGTTGCAGGTAGTGCCCCCATTGTTAGCCAGGTAGTGCCCCCATCTGTTAGCCAGGTAGTGCCCCCTCTGTTGCCAGGTAGTGCCCCATCTGTTAGCCAGGGAGTGCCCCCATCTGTTAGCCAGGTAGTGCCCCCATCTGTTGCCAGGTAGTGCCCCATCTGTTAGCCAGGTAGTGCCCCCATCTGTTAGCCAGGTAGTGCCCCCATTGTTGCCAGGAGTGCCCCCTCTGTTGCCAGGTAGTGCCCCATCTGTTCCAGTAGTGCCCCCATCTGTTTGCCAGGTAGTGCCCCCATCTGTTAGCCAGGTAGTGCCCCTTTGTTGCCAGGTAGTGCCCCCTTTGTTGCCAGGTAAGCCCCCATTGTTGCCAGGTAGTGCCCCCTCTGTTGCCAGGTAGTGCCCCCATCTGTTAGCCCGTAGTGCCCCTTTGTTGCCAGGTAGTGCCCCTTTTGCCAGGAAGTGCCCCCATTGTTGCCATGGAGTGCCCCTCTGTTGCCAGGTATGCCCCTCTGTTACCAGGTAGTGCCCCATCTGTTAGCCAGGTAGTTTCCCCCTTAGTTGCCAGGTAATGCCCCTTTGGGTTTCCAGGTAGTGCCCCCATTGTTGGGCCAGGTAGTGCCCCCTGTTGCCAGGTAGTGCCCCCTTTGTTGCCAGGTATTGGCCCCCCGTTGTTTCCAGGTAGTGCCCCCATTGTTGCCAGGTAGTGCCCCCTCTGTTCCAGGTAGTTGCCCCTCTGTTGCCAGGTAGTGCCCCCCTCTGTTAGCCAGGTAGTGCCCCATCTGTTACCCCGGTAGTGCCCCTTTGTGCCAGGTAGTGCCCCCTTTTTTGCCAGGTGATGCCCCCATTGTTGCCAGGTAGATGCCCTCTCTGTTAGCCAGGTAGAAACCCCCCAAAGCTAATTAAAAATAACTAATTTAAAATCCACTTACCTTACCAGGCTCCTGCAGCGTGGCCAGCTCCTGCCCGAATTTTTTCAGCGGCGCAGGGGGAAGTGGAGCAGCCGCCGGCTGTCACTCCCCTGCAGCCCCGCGTCACTTCCCCCGCGCAGCTGATCTGTATGCACGGCGCACACACCGGCGCCGTACATAAGGGGGAGGAGGGAGGGGGGAAACGATCCCTCCTGCCCCTCCCCGCACAGTGAGACCGGGCGGGTGATGCGGCCGCTGCGGCCGCTTCACCCCCTGTAGGAGCGGTCCCGGGGGGCGCAAGAGTAGGGGCACCAGCGTTTCTCTTGCGCCGCGGTAATTAAAGGACCCCGCCGCCTGCCGCGGCGGAGGGGAATGCAACCCCCGGGAGGCGGAGGGGGCCCCAAATAGCGGGACCCCCGCCAAAACGGGAGAGTTGGCATGTATGTTTATATTGCTTATGAATATAAGAATAGTGACATACTCAAAATCTATTAAAAATATAATTTTAAAATATATGAGAAATGCTCTCATTCTTTTTTTCCCCAAAGTTGCAATATGTTTCTTAACCAACAGCCCCAAAGGTTGCTATTCCACATTCTCACCCTTGACTATACATAGCATTAAAAATTGTTTAAAGGGAATGTGTCATCAAAAATGACTTATTGTTTAACTCACATTGTTATGTTCAACACATTTTTTAAAGAATTTTTGGTTATATATTTTTTTTTAATTTTCCATATCACTTTCAATATTTTTTAAGAATTCTTAAGTCCTGCAGTTTTCACTTTGGCCACTAAGCCTAATAATAGTCTTACACTTCTTGTTCTGTACAGAAAGATTCTCAGTTGTCTGCTCATTATCAGCACAGAGAGGGTCAAACTGAAAGGAGACACCAATGTGAATAGATAACACAGGATCCACCAGTCACAAGAGGAGATAGTCACAGTTCACCCTTTCACCTCTCTGCACAGTGACTTCTTCCCAGGTCACCGAGCAGGACTAGAAAACTCTCCTATAGAAGTGAATGAGACTGAGTCAGTCTTAAAGGGGTTGTCTCGCTACAATGATTGCTTTTTTTTGTTAAAGATATTGGAAAAAGAAGTCACTTTGCAATATATGTCCATTAACAGTGTCCTACCTATTCTGAGATATCCCCTCTTGTATGGGCTGCATCAGCTCCTCAGGTCACTATAGCAACAGACCTGTTTGGTCTATCCTGATAGGCTGTCAGCACTGGTTACTATAGCTACAGACCTGGTTTCTACTGCAGCCTAGTGGAAGCCAGTAAACACGCCCTTGAATTCAAAGTGAAACCAAGAAAACAGGATGAATCATTGTAGTGAGAAAACCCCTTTAAGGCTTCTATGTGCATGAGGCTACTGTAAAGCATCTCTCTGACTGCTGTTAACCCCTTAACGACCTTAGATATATGCATATGTCCAGGTCGTTCGGGGGTTCACGCCCCTGGACATATGCATACATCCTGAGGATCGCGCAAACTCTAGCAGAGTTCGCACGATCGGCGCGGGGTGTCAGCTGTATATTACAGCTGACATCCTGCAGCGTCGGCCCCGACCCGAGATCACTCCCGGGGGTGGGGGATTTGGAGCGGTTAACCCCTTAATTATCGCGACCATCGGGCCGCAATAACTAAGGAAGACGCAGGAGGAGCAGCTGCTGTGTGCTGACAGAGAGCACGGAAGGGCATAGAATGCCTTCCGGGTTGTCTGTGACGTCACGATGCCCGGCTGTGCCCTGTGGGCATGGCCCGGCATCGTGACTGTCAGTTGTCATAGGAACCAGTGCACAGCCACAAGCTATGCACTGAGTCCTATTGAATGCGGGAACAGAAGATCTCTCATTCAAATCCCCTCTGGGGGAAAGTGAAAAAAAAAATGTGAAAAAGTAAAAAAAGTGAAAAACAAGTAAAACACAAACACGAAAAATAAAAAAAAGATCAATAATAAATAAAGTACCCATATTTGGTATCGCCGCGTGTGTAACGACCCACCCTATAATTCTGTCATGTTAATTAACCCGTACGGTGAACACCTTAAAAAAAAACCCAAAAAACAGTCACAGAATTGCAATTTTTGTTAATCCCGCAGCACATAAAATGGAGTAAAAAGTAATCAAAAACTCATATTGACATAAAAGTGGTGCCAATTAAAACGTCAGTTCATCCTGCAAAAAAAAGTCCTTACACAGCTCTGTATACGGAAAAATAAAAAAGTTATGGCTAGTCATGAATAAATATTCTTTTACATACTAAAAACATTTTTTTTTTTTAAAGTACTTCAACATAAAAAAACTATGTAAATTGGGTATCGCCATAATCGTATCAACCCACAGAGTAAAGCTAACTTATTACGGATACTGTACAGTGAGCGCTGTTAAAAATAAAAATAAAAAACACTACTAGAATTGCAGTATTTTCTTCACTCTGCCTTCCAAAAAACGGATTTAAAACTGATCAAAAAGTTTTGTCCCCCCAAAAATGATACCAATAAAAACGTCAACTCATCCAGCAAAAAAACAAGCCTGTACACTGCTACATAAACAGAAAAATAAAAAAGTTATGGCTCTCAGACTATGGCGATGCAAAAATGTGTTTTCCTGTTTGAATAAAAGTGTTTTTATTGTATAAAAGCAGTAAAAAATAAAAAAAAATATACAAATTGGGTATTGCTGTAATCATAACGACCTGCTGAGTAAAAGTAGCATGTCATATCTAACGCAGAGTGAACGCTATAAAAAAATAAAAATAAAAAACACTACCAGGATTGCTGTATTTTGTTCAAAACGCCTCACAAAAACCTTAATAAAAAGTGAACAAAGTGTTGTATGCACCCCATAATGGTACCAATAAAAGCATCAATTCACCCCGCAAAAAACAAGGCCCTAAATAGCTCTGCACACAGCAAAATAAAAAAGTTATGACTGTCAGAATAGGACAACATAAAAACGCAATTTTTTATAGACCTATTTCTATTGTGTAAAAGTAATAAAACATAAAAAACTATATAAAATTTATACCATTGCAATTATAACGACCCCCATAGTAAAGTTATCACCTCATTTACACTGCACGGCGAACGCTGTGAAATTGAAGCCCAAAAAACAATGGTGGAACTGCGTTTCCCCGCCCCATTTTCATGGCCCCATGCTAAAAAAAACAAAAACGATGGAACACCTGTGTGCCCAAAATGCACAATACACCCCAATATGAGATCCATGAGGGGTGTTGAATCTAAAATTGGGCGACTTCTGGAAGGTTTCACCTGTTCTGGTACTTTGGGGGCTTTGCAAATGTGACATGGCCCCACCAAAATCTGCGTTCCAAAAGCCAAAGAGAGCTCCCTCCATTGTAAGCCCTGCTATGCGCCCAACCAGCAGTTTACACCCACATGTAAGGTATTGCCGAACTTGGAAGAAATTGCTTAACAAAGGTTTGTGGTTCTTTTTTCCAGGATTTCTTGTAAATATGAAACATTTTAATCTAAAATTTCAGGTTATTGGAATTTTTTTTTTTTTAATTTTCACAGCCTAATGCTAAAAAAAAATTTGTGAATCACCTGTGGGGTCGATATACTCACTACACACCTGTATATATACCTTAAGGGTGTAGTTTCCAATATGCGGTCTATTTAGGGGTGTTTATTAAGTTTTAGCACCTTAGGGCGTCCTCAAACCTGAAATGGCACCTAAATGAAATCGTATTGAAAATGAGACCCCAGAGTCCAGTAGATGCTCCTCCTATTCTGGGGCTTATGGTTGAGCTAAATAATGCACTAGGGCCACATATGGGATATCTCTAAAAACGGTAGACCTGGGGGAAATGATATTACGTTGCATTTACCTAGTCACATTTACCGTATTCCAGTGAATAATGGATAAATATTGAAAATCTGCAAAAATAGTGAAATTTTGAAATTTCACCTCCACTTTGCTTTAATTTCTGTGAAATACCTGAAGGGTTATCAAACTTCCTAAACACTGTTGTAAATACTTTAAGGGGTCTAGTTTCTCTGAAGGCGTCATTTATGAGGGTATTTAACATACAGGCCCCTCAAAGCCACATCAGAACTGGACTGGTCTCTAAAAAATGTGTATTGCAAATTTTCTTGAAAATGTGAAAAATTCCTCCAAAATTATGAAGCCCCCTAATGTCATTAAAAGAAAAAAAGGACATTTAAAAAATTATGCCACCCGATAGTGGACATATGGTAGATGCTAGTTATAAACTATTTTGTGATGAATAATTATCTGTCTTGCACGCAGAAATTTTGGAACTTTCAAAATCACAAATTTTTCTAAATTTTCATGAAATTTTGATATTTTTCACAAACAAACAAGGATTGTATGGATAAAATTTCTTACTAACTTAAAGCACAATGTGTCACGAGAAAACAGTCTCTGAATCACATGGATAGATAAAAGTGTCAAAAAGTTATTCTCACATAAAGTGACACATGTCAGATTTCAAAAATAGGGCCGTGTCAGAAAGGCCAAAACTGGCTGGGTCCTTAAAGGAGTTTTATCGTTTGAGTTGTTCGGGCTGTTCAGCTAATTTTCTCAGATTGAGTTTGAAATCCAGGGGCGTGTATCCCCTGTCAGCAGGCGTGTCTCTCCTCCCAGGAGGCGTGTCTCCCCTCACTGAAGAACTGTGACATCATCATTTTGTTTGAAGCAGGGGATGCAGAAGGTTGTCTGGATATAACAGCTCTGTAGCCTCCTGCCTGCTTATCTCTGCAGCTTTGAGGCTCCACAAGCTGCAGCAAGCACCTGTTATATCTCTTAGTTTACACACAAATGACACTGAAAGCCAGCAGCTTTAACTTCTGTTCTAGTGGTGTTCACCCAAATTGTACTGACAACAGGCAGAGACCTTTACTCAACTACAAGGACAAATGTCAGCATCAAGTAAAGATCTCTGCTTGCTGTCGGTGACATGCGAGTGAAAACAATGGGGGGAAAAGCACTCAGCTTTGAGAGAAGACCCTGCTCAGTCTGTAACGGACTTGGGCTGGTGGTGCAGTGGTAGAGCATTTGTTTTACAACGAAGGGGTTTGGAGTTCTAGTCCCCTCACAGAGTATATTTTTTTTTGCCCCCTAAATTCTACACATAGGTAGAGAGACCTAAAATATATCTAAAAAATCTCTATAATGATATATATACACATATCATGTCTCATCCCCCAGAGTATAGGCATTGTATCACATATGTTGGAAGTGCCTGGTGTGACTACTACGAGGATGGGACACTATATAGGGGAGCTTTGTGTGTGTTTATGAATAAATTATAGATGTCTACACATATATTTTCATATATTTACATATGTGTACAATTTATAAAAGAAAAAAAAAAAACTACCGATGGGGCTTGAACTCCTAACCCCTGTCTTGTAGAGCTGATCACCTAAGCACTGCACTACATAAGCAGCTTATATAGACATAGTGTTGAATCCTTATGTTATACACTACAGATGATGACGTCATAAAGAGGTGGGGCTTGCATTAGATGTGAGGAACAGATTGCCATCTTTTCAAAGTTGCAGCTTAAGGACTGGACCTGTGAGGAGGTGAATCAACCTCTTGGCAAAAGCCCTTTAAACAGCCAGTAATTGCCCAGATCATCACCCTAGAGCTGGGAGATGTACATAGAGCCAGCAGATCTTGGTTTCACTATCGATTTTAACAGCTCAGAGGGGAGTAAACACAGAGTGTGCAGACAGCCAATCACAGCGCAGGGTGTGTGGCCGGGGCGTTTCCTGTCTAGGGGCGTATCCCAACAGGCTGAATGAAATGTCAGCCAGCCAATCACAGTGCAGGGGGCGTGTCTAGGGCGCGGGAGCCGTCCAGGGGGCATTCCAAGCAGCAACAGCAGAAATAGAACACAGATTTACAGAGACGCTCATATCTGCTAAACCAAGTGACAGAGCTAATGCAACCCAATTACAAAAGTGCTTATTTTTACTGTCCCCATAATCTGAGACATGATCTTTGTAACGATAAAACCCCTTTAAGGGGTTAAAGCAGTGCAAACAAGGCCTAGTGGCCAAAGTGAAAACTGCAAGACTTAAAGGGGTGTTATCGTTTCATTAAATGGTCTTCAGAATAAGGGGACAGTGAAAACAAGCAACTTTGCAATTGGATGTCATTAGCAAAGCTGCCTTGTTCTCACAGTGTCCCTTATCTTGTGTTTTTATTTACACTGATATCCAGTGTGGGTCTAATTCCTCCTGATCCCTCCTCCTTGCAATTCACTAGCTGAGAGCTCATTTACATTCTGTACATCCCCTGGGTCGATTCACGGAGCTGTGTGTCTGACTCAGAGTTAGGGGCCGTAGCATTTTCTGTTTCCACACCTAGCAGAAACAGACTGCAGCAGATTGTACAATGAGAAAACATGACAGTTTTGACCCTGTGCCTAACTCTCCTGCATACACGCAGATCTGTGCCGTTCTTAGAAAGCTGTAATACATCTCCAGCTGTGAGAGATCAGTGCTCAGATTAGATTGAATGCAGCCTGTGGTATGTATACAGCTCTTATAAAATAAGACTGCATAGAGAGAGACACAGTGATATGATATAGAGGGGAGGGGGGGGGAGTCTCAGGCCAGCAGTGAAGGGGGGATGATGTCATCCAGCTGGGAGGGGAAGAAACGCCCCTGCATTCACAGAGCTGGGAAGCTAAGAGAAGTGTCAATCAGCCGAAGTAAGGAAGCGATACATCCCCTTTAAGAATTATTAAAAAATATTGAAAGTGATATGAAAAATTAAAGAAAAAACCCCCCAAATTCCTAAAAAATATGTTAAACATAAAAATGGGACTTGAACAATGACTAATGACACCGTCCCTTTAAAGCCAGCAAGGATCTGCATCTCACGCCATCCAAACCAGAGTCTTCTCCAGTCATCCATGACTAGACAGGTTTCTCAGGGTGCGTGCACACGGCACAGGTTTTTGGTCAGTTTGTGGATTTGAAAACCGTCTGAAGCCAGACTGTCAACTCTTTCCATACCCTTCAATAGAAAATCCACCTAGTACTCTACACTGCACGGTTTTCTGCTGGCCGGATTTTCATACCATCCATCGGCATTCTGAAAAACTTAGAACATGCACAATCGTCCGCCCGGATTTCCGGCAGAGAGAATGCTTTTAAAGGGTTTAAATGGGGGACGGGGCCAAACTTGAAAACCCACAGCCAGAAAAAAGGCGAAAAAATTACCCCCGGATTCTTAATTGGAATCCGACCGGTGTTTTGTCTATGCCTTGTGGCCGTAGCCTTAGATAGGTGCACAGCTCGGTCTTTTAAAGGTTGGCAACTCCCACTAAAATTTTTTTTATTGTTTGGAAAAAAAAAGGGAAACCCTTTTCTTCATCGGTTGCATGTAACGTATATGGAAGACTAGAGATCTACTTGTGTCACCACTGCCATCTACTGAAGAAAGTTGATAAGACTAGTATTTTTTCTTTTTTGTGTTTAGTACTGATGGTATATTGGATGTTTTTAAAATCTTCTTGCCATTGTACTAACTTCTGCATGTATTTTCATGGAAAGGTCTTTTTCGGGTTAAAATTAAAACCATTTTCCCATCACATTCAAAAATTTATTATCTTTTGTGGTTTATGATGATGTTTTGATCAGTTTCCAATTGCCCTGCTTTCTTTAAAAGATTTACATTTATTTTTCCCGGATTTGCTGTTTAGAAATTATTTGTATAAGGAGTTATGGAAATCTGAAATAAAAAAATGTGGACATTTCAAACTTTTTAAGTTGTTAGGTAACAAATGATGATTTTTTAAAACCCCCCTTTTAAAAAGGGAAAGGAAGACTTTCAGGAGGGTTTTTATTTTTTTTAACCCATTTTTCATTTTGGAAGTTTTTTTTGTTGAGGGAATACCCTTTTTTCAAAAAAAATAAGACTTTCCCCGGGAAAATAGGATGTAGTGAATTTTTTTATTGAAATTTTGGGGAGTTTGGCCTGTTTTATGCTGTTTGTTTGTAAATAAAATCATACTGTATTTTAAATACATGTTGATATTTTGTTCAACAATAAAGGGGAATTTTTTTTAATGGAAAAATAAGACATCCCCAAAAAAATAAGTCTTAGCTCCTCTTAGGAGAAAAAAATTTAATATAAGACACTGTCTTTTTTTTATGGGAAAACAGGGCTATTTCTAAATTTAGTGGTAGCACAAATTTTCAAAGTCTGCAGGGTAGATGTACTTGAACGCCAGTCTAAAACCCCCCAATTTTCTTTCCCCAATTTTGGTTTTTTCCTTTCGGTGTTGGATACCTTTCAACAAGTTTTGGTTGCCCACGATCAAAAAAGGGGTTTTGGGCTTTATGTGGTGTAGACTTTCCGGGGCAAATGTGTCTTGTTTGAGAGGCCCCCCTTCTCCCCAAACGGTTACCCCTTTTACCTTTGGTCTAAGAAGTGATAAAAAACAGTGAAAAAATGAAAAAGTTAAAGGGACTTTTTTGAAAAGGCGTTTTCCCTGTTTTACACCAGCCCCCCGCATAATATAACTCTGTTCCTTAACTGTTACAAGTAGAAAAAAGGTTTTCGTATTCCAAAAAGCTTTTTTTGTTAATTTTTAACTTTAAAAGTTTTGGATATTCCATTTACTAAAAATACATATATAACTTTTCTATTCTTACAGAAACGCAGACGATCAAGTCCCTTTAAAATCAAGGGGAGTGGATGCATTGGGTATCAAAAAAAGGTTTTTTGTTACATTTTCACGTGGAAAAAGAAAGGGTTAGCATCCCCAAAAATTAAGATAATTTTTTGGCTTATAGCAGGTTTCCACTTTAACAAATTGCTTTTTAAAAGGGTTTGGGGTAGGTTGTAAAATTTAATCTTATAAACTCGCTTTTTTCGAGCCCCCATCCCCAAGTCCCGTGTCCTTTGCTTACCCAGTGATCACGATCAGTGCAGTCAGGGGCCATGGTGATCTCTTCTTGCATGTACGTGACAATTTAGGACCTTGAACAGCTGCAAGGTCATGTGGAGGCCCGGACTGAGCACCTGCCCAACCGGGCAGATGCCGGGCGGGCCCCTTGGGGACTCCTGGGCCGCCGGCAAACATTTTAATTGAAATTTTTTCATACATATTTTTCAGCGGGCGTTTGCCCCCTCCCGTTTCTTATAGGCTGTGACGGCTCCGGCTGCTGGGATGGGTTCTAAAAGTGCTGGCCCCGGGGGTAGCAGCACCCGGCAGCAGGGGATTCAGGGGAAGCTCCCGGGAAAATAGGGGAGGGCCCGGCTGCCCCCAATGGGCCGCCCCCACCCCCCCGGGTTTCCATGCTGGCAGCACCAGTAGTCGGGGACTTTTAATTGTATTCCTGATGCTGGCAGCCAGGGCCCGGGACAAGGCTTCTTGGGTCCCCTAGGCAAGTACACCCCAATGGCGCCCCCTCTCGCCCCCAAAGAAATTTGCCCCCCCCCCTAATTTTCCTTTCTCCCCCCGGGCCCCAAAAGGGCCCTTTTCCGCCCCCCCCTGCAACACTCCCCCCCCCTGCACCAGTTACTCCTTCCCCTGAAACCAGTTACTCCTCCCCAAATTAGTAACTTTTTTTACCGGAAATTTTTTCATCCCAAATTTTGTGAATTTGGGAAATTGTATTTTTACATAAAAAAAACTTCTGTTCCTGCCCACAAATTTTTCTGCCCCTTCCACTAGACCCTTTCCCAAATCCCTCAGCAGTAAATTTACAAAAAAAATCAGCCCTGACAAATTGCTTTTAAAAAGGGTTGGGGCTTTTATTTACATTTTGCCCAAGGGTTTAGTGTAAGGCCGTGTTCCCCAAGGCTTTTCCCGACGGATTTGGGGGGCCGTATTGAGCGCACAAAATCCCTTTGGGAATAAGGGGGGGGAAACGGGGGCGGGGCCGGAGGCGGGGGGGGCGCCGCCCCCCCGGCCCCTTAGACAAATGCTTTTGGGTTTACGGCGCGCCCGGGGAGGGTTTAAAAAAAGGGCATGTCACTTTTTCCCCACCCACGGGGGAAATTTGCCGGTCGGGGGGGGCGACGGAATCCATTTTTCCCCTATGAGAGCGGGGGATTACCTTTTAATTCCCTGCCCGGTTTTTTCCCCTTTACTGAAGCGCAAACCCGGCCCGGCCCATTTACGGGGCCAAATTTCCCGGGCAGAATAAGCCGTGTAAAGGGGGCCCAAAATCCCTTTTATTTAAACAGCCCAACCCAAATAATAACCGAAAACATGGAGCAAATCTACCAGACAAATTTGTTTGGGTAAAAAAAAAAACACCCCTACAAAACCCAAAGGGAAAAAAACCCTATTTATTTTTAAAGGACCCAAAAAACCCTCCCAGCCCCTGCCCCCAAAACACGACCCCCAATGTGACTATCAGTGTACACAGGCTCTAAAAACAAAACCCCCTGCCTTTTTCCAGTGACCGATAGGGGTTTAAGTTACTAGTTGTATGTAGACACTTTTGCGGGGAAAATATGTGATTAAAAGCGTTACTTTTGTGATTCAAGGGGACATCTTTTCTGATCAGCGTTTTCCATTTTTCCCTTTTCTTTCCTTTCCGGGTTTCCCAACACCTTCATGTGATTTCTCCCCGGCCAAAATACTTGTCCCTCCCGTTTTGGGAACAAATATCTTAGAATCCTCAAAAATTTTCCAGGCCCCAATCCTTACTTATAGGTATAAAAAAATCCCCCAAATTAGACAGGTTTTATAAGTCCCCTCAGATAGGAAGCTATATAGGTCCCTTTAGTTAGATAGGTATATATTTTCCCCTCAAATTTGGAAAGGGATATATAGGGGCCCCCTCCCGTTGGGGAAGGGGAATTTGATATGCCCTCTAGTCAAAACAGGGGATAAAAGATTTTTGTACCCCTTTGACAAAACAGATATAAAAAATATAGGGTCAATCAGGCGGGGAAATAGATTAGGGCAAATCTCAGGCAAAGGGATATAAAAAATATAGGGGCACTCTCAGGCAGGTATAAAATTAGGGGGAGTCTTAAAGGGAGGGGATATTTTTTGGGGCACTTCAGGCCCGGTATTAATAGGGGGGGGTATCAGGCAGGTATATAGGGTATGGGGCACTTCAAAGGGAAAGGGATAAGGGGCCTTCAGGCCCGGATATTGATTTAAAGGGGGCCCCTCAGGCCCGGTTTATAGATATAGGGGGATCAAGGCAGTAATATATAGATAAGGGGGGAAACAGGCAGTATATATAGATATAGGGGGCCACAGGCAGGCATTTATAGATATAGGGGCACACAAAGGGGTTTATATAGGGGTTTTAGGGGGGCGCAAAGGCAGGCAATAATAGAAAAATGGGACACCCCAAAAACAGGCCTTTTTTAGATATTTTGGGGGCAAAACAGGGAGTATTTATAGATTTTAGGGGGGACACAGGCAGGGAATATAGATATAGGTGGGCGCACAGGAGTATATATAGATATAGGGGGCACCAGGAAGGAATTTTTAGATATAGGGGAACAGGCAGTATTAATTGGGTAAAAGGGGGCCCCAAAAGGGAGTTTATTAGATTAGGGGACACAAAGGCAAAATTTATATAGATATAGGGGGGACAACAGGGGAGGTTTTATAGGGGGAACACCGGCAGGAAAATATAGCTTAGGGGGCAGGGAGGAAAGGTTTTATAGGGCCCCCAGGCAGTTTTTATAGTGTAGGGGGCAAAAAGAAGGGATATATTTTATGGGGGACCAGGGAGGTTTTTATGATATAGGGGGGCACACAAAGGGAAGGGGATATATAGATATTTGGGGGCACAAAAGGGGAGGGGAAATCATGTTTGATAAAAGGGGGCACAACGGGAGTTTTAAAAAAAAAAAAACATTAATATCACCCTTTCCCCGCTTCCCCCCCCGCGGGGGTCCTCTTCAGGCCACCTCCCGCGCCGGGCCCTCCTCCGGCAGTCCTCGGGGCACGGGGGTGTGCGGGGTTTTGCGTTAAAGGGAGGCCTTGTCACGATTTACATCACTTTTCGCGGGCGGGTGGGCCCAGTGAACAGCCCTGGGTCCGCCCGGGGTCCTCAAACGATAAGAGGACCCCGGGGGCCCCGCTTGGTCCCGGGAATTTGGAGCCAGTTCGACACTATCTGCGGGGAGGGAAGGGGCTCGCTTCTGCTCCGGGAGAAACCCCCAGCTGTATGTGCGTCCAGCGGGGGGCACATAAATGGAAAAGGGCCCCCGGGCTTCCCGGCCCACGGCCCCGCGGCCTGGAGACCCACGAAGGGTTTGGGGGGGCCCCGCCCGCGCCCCTTTTGAGACAGGCAGAGGTAGGCGCCCTAGGCGATCACCTACCTTGCCTAACCGTTTGTTCCCGGGCCCTGTGGGGAATCAACATTAAAAAAGGGGGGAGACCTACTTGGATTGGCTGGCGCAAACTCAGTGGGGGAAAAGGAGGAGGCAGGGGGAAGCACCGCTCACCATCTCATGGGGGGGGCCCTGTGCAAAAGGAGAAGAGCAGGGGCTGCCTGGCTCCGCCCTCTCAGTACTCCGGCCCGCCCCCTGCAGGCCTTTGGGAGGGCTGAGCAGGTGGAGCTTCCCCGCCTGGCAAGAAAATGCCCTGTCCCGTGGGGAATGGGTAAGTGGCCTTTTGGCTTAATACTGGGGCCTTCCCCGCTATCCCCCCTACCACCCCAGGGGCCCTTTTCAAACTATTTTCCCCCACCCCCCCAGGCCCCATCAGGTATCCCCCCCCCCACCCCAGGCCCCTTTTCGGGTATCGTCCTACCCCCCCCCAGGGGCCTTTTCAGCTATCCCCCCTACCCCCCAGGCCATTTTCAAGGGTATCCCCCCACCACAAAAGGCCTTATCAAACTTTCCCCCCCCACCCTCGGGACCCCTTTTTCAAATTTCCCCCACCCCCCCGGCCCTTATCGCTATTCCCCCCCACCACCCCAAAGGGGTTTTCACCCGTCCCCCCTACCCCCCAACCTTATCAGCTATCCTCCTACCCCCCCAGCCTTTTTAAATAATTTTCCCCCCCACCCCAAAGGCCATTTCATCTTTACCCTTTTCCCACCCCCGGGCCCTTAAACGTGGCCCGCCCTTTCCACCCCCCGGGCCTTAAATGGTCCTCTACCCCCCCCAGGCCTTATCAAACTTTTCCTCTCCACCCAGGGCCCTTTTCAGCTATTTTCCCCCCACCCCCCCCGGGCCCTTTCAGCTACCCCCCCCCCCCAACCCCGGCCTTATAGCTATCCCCTACCCCCCGGGCCCCTTTCAGCTATCCCCCTACCCCTCGGTTTATCAGTACCCTCCTACCCCCCCCGGCCCCTTTTAGCTATCCCCTCCACCAGGCCTTCCCAGCACCCCCTACCACCCGGGGCCTTATCGCTTCCCCCTCCCAAACCCCGGCTTATCACTATCCCCCTCCCCCAGGCTTTCGTTTCCCCCCTAACCCCGGGCCCTTTATCAGTTTCCTCCTTTCCACCCCGGCCTTTTAAGCTACCCCCAAACCCCCCGGCCTTATCAATACCCCCTTTTAAACCCCCAACCCTATAGCTACCCCCTACCCCCAGGCCTTATCAGCTATCCCCCTACCCCTAGGTTTATAGTGGCCCCCCTACCCCCCCCAGGCCTTATCAGCTTCCCCCAAACCCACCCAGCCTTATCGCTTCCCCCCCCCAGGCCCTTATCAGCTATCCCCTACCCCCCAGCCCTTATCAGCTATCCCCTTACCACCCCAGGCCTTATCAGCTATCCCCCTACCAACCCCAGGCCTTATCAGTTATCCCACTACCCCCCAGGCCTTATCAGCTAATCCCCTACCCCGGGCCCTTATCGCTATTCCTACCCCCCAGGCCTTACAGGGGCCCTTTACCCCCAGGGTTATGATCCCCTACCACCCGGGTTTTATCAGCTGGTCCTTACCCCCCCGGGCCAAAACAGCCCTTCCCCTACCACCCCAGGCCTTTATGGTATTTATAAAAAGGGGTTTTTTTAAGTTTCCCCCACCCTCCGGCCTTATCGCTATCCCCCTTTACCCTCCGGGGCCTTATCAGCTATCCCCCTACCCCCAGGCCTTATTGCTATCCCCTCTAACCCGGGGCCTTATCAGCTACCCTTTTACCACCCCGGCCTTATAGTATCCCCCTACCTCCCCCCCCTGTCTTACCAGATAACCCCCAACCTCCACCCCACTGAGCCTTACCAGCTCACGTACCTCCCCTGGGCCCGTATCTGCCTAGGTACCTTCCCCGGGGGGGCCCTTAAAATGTGTACGTACCCCCCCCGGGGACCTTCCCTGCCTATTTACCCTTCCCTGCCAATCCTACTCAGCCGTCTGCTCCGGGGGGGTGCCTTTTATTTGGGGCAGGCCTTAGTAGTTGGTAAGATAGTGTCAAAAAAACCATTGTGCCCAATTCCCCTGTAGAGGCCCAGAACTTTTTCCCCATGGGGTAAAAATAAAATGCTTAATGTGTGCATTCCGGGGCAGGGGGGCAGGCCCCAGATGGTGGGTATGCGGGGGTCTGGGTGCTGTGGCCTATCTAAGGGGGGGCCTATTTATCCCCGCTTTATGTAAATTTACCTACCTAATAGGGGGGTATACTGAAACCTACCGCCTAATTGGAGTCTACCCCCCCAAAAAGGGGGTCTACCTTTTTTATTTAAAATTTGGGAAGTAATTCTTAGTATGTGAGTGACTTTACTCACTGATTTTTTTCATACGGTCCAATGCATTTTCTTGGAGTTTGTGTGTGTTAATTTAGGAGCATATCTATGTGCTGTATGAAGGCTTAACCTACCTATTATATTAGGAAACAAAAAAAAACTAAAAATGATACAAAAGCGGGGGCCCCGTAGCTTCTGTGGTAAATTTAAAAGTTTGGGGCATAGGGGTATTATAAATTTATGGGGGGGTGTGTTTGGGAGTTTGTACCGGGGGGCAGAGGGTAAAGAGGTGTTGGAAAGTGAGAAGTCTAATGTTTGTGTGGTAATTCTGCAGGGAGTTTTGGCGGGAGAAGTCATATAGCGATTGATGGAGGAGAAGGGAAAAGGGAAAAAAATTTACTCTCAAAGGAAGACGTTTCCGTATTCCCGTTTTGTGATGGTGCCATGGGGTTTGACCCCTAGTAGCGGTATTGTAAATTTTTTCAGCGTTGTTTAAAGACAGGATACACTTGTCCCTCACCCTGTGATTAGGAGTTTCTCTGCGCCAATTTTACTTTCTTGTGGTGGGTTTATAGTGGTGGTTGTTTTGGTGGATGGGGAGGGCGGATATTTTATGTGGGTGGTGGCGGATATTGTAGTGGGGGTGGGGGTTTTTTGGGGCCCCTGCTTTTTTTGGTTACCGTCCCGGGCCCCGGTCATTGCACAAGAATTTGGGATAAAAAGGGAAAAAGAGGGTTTAACCCCTTTTCCCCATTTTTTGAAATTGCGTAAATGTCATGGAAGTATGGGGCGGGTTCACTTCCAAAAAGCTCCATACATGGAAGGGGCTGTGTTAAGTGATGGTGCTTTTCGATTCCCGGGTGTTAACTCCTCATTAGGCTTTGGCTGCCATGGCAAACAGTTGGCAACCCGGGATCTCGTTGCCAGAGGAAAGGGGGGGAGTGAGGGGGGAGATGGGGAAAAGAACAGTGTGCGCAGGAGTATTGTTCGCATTTATTTTAATGTAGAAAGAATACAAGTGATTGCACCCCTAGTGGTCAAGTACCCTTGACCCTGGAGGGACTACAAGTAAAAAAAAAAAGTAAATAAAAAAATATATATTACAGTTGCCATTTTACAAATAAAAAAATTACACAAATTTGGTATTTCCCCCTATGTGAAAATCAGATTATTAACTTGACATCATTTTCTTTTGTGAACACAGTAGAAAAATTCCCAATGCCAAATTTTCATTTTTTCTTGTTCATGACCTCAATTGTAATTAAAAAGTGATTAGAAAGTCGAATATACCCGAAATTGTCCCAATAAAATCTACATTCCAGCTTGAAAAAACAAGTTGCTGCAGTGCAAATTTAAAAAAGAGAATGATTTTAGAACATAATGAAAACTTGACACATTTGGTAAAACTGGAATCGTACCAACCTGCAGAATACAAGTAACATGTCATATAAAACAAACAGTGATCTCCATAGAAATGAAACCTCTGCAAATATGGCACAATTTATGTTTTTTCACATTCCAGACATTTTTGGGGGTTTCTCAGTACATTACACAGTATCGCCGCACTCCCGTCTCCTGCCAGTTCGAGATAGTACTGTACAGCGATTCACTATAGTCGGCAGTCGCCGCTAACAGCAGGGATGGAGCCGTCTCCATCCCTTCTGTTAACACTTTAGACGCCGCGGCAATTTGGGTGATCGGTTGCCATGGCATCTGAAGCCTCATGCAGGGTGTAATAGGTAATGAGTGAAAATCCTATATACAGCAGCACAAAAGTAATGCTGTGTATAGGACAAGGGATTGTACCCCTTAATGGTCAAGTACCCAAAGGGGGACTAAGTATGAAAGTAAAAATTAAATAAATAAATATTAAAAGTTTAAATCATCCCCTATTGCCATTTTACAAATACAAAATTACACATAATTGGTATCGCTATATCCATAAAAGTCCAATCTATTAAAATATAACATCATTTTTCCCGTACGCCATAGAAGATAAAAAATTCCAAATGCCAAAGTTGCGGGTTTTTTGGTCATTTCATATCCCCGATAATTTGGAACAAAAAGTGATCAAAAAGTCGAATCTACCCCAAAATGGTACCAAAAATAAAAACTACACTTAACTCTACACTTTTTGCTTCAAACTTTTTCCCCTATTTTCCTCCTCTAAAACCTCTGTGCGTCTTATGGTCTGAAAAATACGTTATATGGTTTGCATGTCTATATAGTACAGTCAATGACACATCCTATCCTATAGAAAAGCAAGCCCTCGTATGACTATGTGGATGAAAAAGTATAAAAGTTATGGCTCTTGGAAGGTGGAAAGAAATAAATATGACAAAATAAAACAGGCTGAGGTGGGAAGGGATTGGCTTTACTATTTTAGAACCTCTTCGACCGGTTGATGGAGGTTCTTTGAAAATAGAATATCCCTCTAACAGTACATACCAGCTACAGTCCCCATTCATCAGACTATGGGTGAAACATGAGAGTGGCGAACGGTGAATAGATAATAAAAAAAAACGCCCCACTTACTTAAAGGGGTGTTCTGGGAGTTCCAAAAGCTTGTTTGTCGGATGGGGTATGATGATAAAAAATAGAAGAAAAGAAGCAAACTTTTCTCCTGGATGCTCCTGTTCTGTCCTAGTGGCCGTCCTGTTCATCTAGCTGTAATATGGAATGTTCATTGTTCA
>JAODAL010024525.1:0-60406 GCA_025379985.1 Phyllomedusa bahiana | reverse complement strand
AAATTACTTTTTTTTCCCCATGAAACCCCAAAGTACACATGCTCCCCCTTTCAGATGACAAATAGGGAAAGGAAATTTACAAGGTCAACCGTGATCAATGTTTTAGGTATTTTATGGCTTAGATCTCTGAAAAAAACCTATTTTAATAAATGATTTATCTTCAAAAGGAAATTTTGTTCTTTTACTCAGACAAGGCATGTTGGATGTTGGGATGACCCTTTTTAAGTTTAGCACCCAGGGCGGGCGTGCTGCGAGTCAAATAAAATCAAGGGAGCAACAAATAAAAGGGCCCAGATAAGAACAAAAATTTTTACATTTATACAAAGAAAAGACTCCCAAATGAATATTAAAGAACTTTGGGCAAGATTTATTTAGGAAAAAATGGAAATGTCCACTCATGTTAAAGTTATGCCGTTATACACCTTCCCCCCTTGTGGGGAGAGCCAAAGCCCAAAATGCACAAACCTTCACGACCAAGACCATACAAAGGGTGCAAGCTAGCTTTTGGCTGAAATAAGTGGCAAAAAGGGTTTTTTTGTTAACAGCATTTTATAAAAACCCATTAGGCAGGAAAAACTTTGAAGTAATATTGGCTTTTTGTTTCTAATATGGATATACTTTTTTTTTGATCCAAGTTTAAAAATTTTTCCTCACAACTAAATCCCCTTTAAAATCTGAACACCCTTAATCAACTTATTATTAACGGTAGACACCTGAGCCACAAGGTTTGGTTGTTGTGAAAAACCACAAGCATAAAATGTGCTCACATTTATAACCGACAAAAGCTCCTGCCTGTTTTAAAAAAAGGGCAAACATTTGGAAACCTTCCCAAAAATTTGGAAACACAACCCATGGTTCATCCATCGTCATTACCTTCAATTTGGGGTTACACATCGACAAGAGGGGGGGAATCTCCTTTCATCTGCAATTTCCTTAAATTGAGTTTTAAACCCATTGGAGACAAATCATATAGAAAACTGTCAAGTGGCAGTGTTTTTCATCACTCCAGCCGACACTGGCATTGGGGAAAAATTACGATTGTGTACTATTGCAGCCATCATAAACGTTACAATTTTTTGTGCAATGTGATAAAAAAGAATACCAATTTGCTTCCATTTCTGGGGTTAAGGATTAAGGGGGAGTCATCATGCAGTTTCACAGAGCCATAGGCAGCTTCAACTCATAGCTGTGGGTGGTTCCACAGAAATTGATTGACATATTGTTGTTCCTAGCTGATCCTGTTACAGCGACATAACTGGATTTTGTACAAACTGTACTACACAAGGCTACAGAGTTTTAAAGGGGAAACCTTGTCTTTTAAACTTAGGTAAACTAATTCTTTTTTCTATGAGATAAGACTGTAGGTATGACAGCTAGTGGAGCAATCAGAAAGAGACAGGAATGAGAGGTGGCGAGAGTTAAATGGTAACCAAGAAAACGCTTGTGAACTCCCAAGAGGAGATAAAATTTTCTTAAATCTCTTGCCCAAAGCAAAAGTGCAATGTATTTGGAAAATAGTCTTCATTTAACCTTTCCCTACATGTTAAAAGAAATCACTGCGTTAGAAAAACCCTTTAACTAAAGCAGGGCACACAGGGGTGTAAATACTGATCATCTTGAAAGGGTAACCTCTCTCATTAGGGAGAGATACCCATAGGTGTGTGGAGACATCAACACCATTAGTAACACCCGAAAACAGCTGTCTGCAGATGAATATAAGGTTGGCTCTAATCCCATTTACATTGTAAAGCCAGGGATTCGCACTTGAAAAGTGGAGAATGCTACAGTCAGTAGTTTGGTGCTAATTTATTATAAGTCCAACTTATTCCCATGAGAATATATTGATCATCTTGTGACACTGCCCCACAAAGCAAGACATGATAGGTTCCTATTCCTAGGAAGCCATTAGCAGCAGAATGTTTGTCCCGGGAAGGAGTGTTTTTCTTTAAAAAAAAAAAAAAAAAAACACAGAAAAATGGGACATTATTTACCCAAACACACGCAAGGGAACACTTCCAGCTCAGTGACTGGACTTTAGACTGAACCCATAGGAGGCAACACAAGCCCCTGTGCTACGGGTTAAAGATATAACGGGTTTGCAGATAAATAAGGGAGAAAAAGAAGCTCCAAAACCCCTCCAAACTGGGGGAAAAAATTGAATAAACAAAAAAAAAAAAAAAAAAGCTTTTAAAAAAAGGTACCAGTTCACACCTTATGAAAAAAAAGGGAAAGGGTTTAAACCCTAGGGATTTTCACAGGGCTTTTTTCCCCGGCGAAATTTGTGGGGACGGCTCCCGGGGAAGGCGGAGGGGGGGGGGGGGGTCGCTCGCCGGCCCTATAACAACCATTATCTACGGCCGAAATTCCCGCCGGGAAAAATTTTCATGCACCTCTCCCCGCTCGCCGTTTTTGGGGCGAGGGGGGAAAAAGAAGGGAAATCCATAGTTCTCTATGAGAACTGGGATTCCCGAAATTGACTGGGACGGTTTGCGCCGAATTTCGCGCAGTACGGCCCCAAAATACGGGCCCAAAATCCCCCCAAAAAACCCCGTGGGGAACCCAAGGCTTTAGAAAAAGGGAAAGGAAAAAGGGGGCCCTACGGGAAATTTGAAAATTATTTTTTTACTTTTACAAAAATTTGTAAGGCTGAAAGGCATCTTTTTTTCCCCCCTATTTTTCCCACTTTATTACCCGGCAGTTTTAAAAACCAAAGGAAGGCAAAAAAAAATGGGGTTAAAATGCCAACGGTCCCATTTAAAGGGGAAAAAAAAAACCCTTTTCAGCGAAAAATAAATCCCTGGATAAACAACCCTTCTCCAGAGTCCAGCACTAAAAGGATTTTTTCCACGTCGTTTTTCTTCTCGTGAACATGGGTTTTTTTAGATGCGTTTTTGGGAATTTTGCAAAACCCAGCCATCCTCAAACCGCGGTCCCTAGCTGTTGGGAAACACAACCCCATCTTTCCCACTGTTAAAATTTTAATAAATCATGAGGGGAGTTGTATTTTTCCCAACCGGGGGGCCGCTTTTTTGGGGGCCCGGGCCCTTAAACGGACCTAAACACCCTCTAACAACGTGCAGGGTTTTTTACACTGCCCAATGAAAAACCCATGCTTTGGGTGTTCGGGTTTAGTGGATTTGGACGCACGTTTGAAAAGCCCCCTTTGAGATCCCGGCTTTCGGATCCAAACCTAAAAAAATTACATGTAAATTTCCCTTGATCCAAAAGGATGCAACGGCCCCCCAAATAAAACTAAAGGGGAGCGATCCTCTGCACCCCAAAACCCAAACCAAACACGCACCTGCGTGAAGGGGCCCCCCTAAAAAGGGTTTTCCCACTATAAAAATGCTTTCAATATAAAGGGAACACAAAATTAAAGACTTTTCTAAAGACATTACTTTTTTTGATTTCCCATACAGCGGGATAAAATCTCTCCAACCATGACTGATTGCAAAAGGTTTTTCTCGGGTTTCCCCGGAATTAGGCTATTTACACACGGCTTAAAACGGGAAAATTTCAGTCCAATTTTAACCGCCAAGGCGAAAAATTAACGGTTTGGAAAAAACCCCCCAGCATTACGGAAATCCACGGGTTCTCATAAGAACTTGGATTACTTTTCCTCTCCCCTGGGCAATCCCCCCCCGCGGGGGAGATAAGGGGCCCATGTAATTTAAACAAGCGACGAAACGCGCCGCGGGAAATTTCAAGTCTATAGGGGGCGAGGTCCCGGGCCCCCCCGCTTCCGCCCCACGGCGAAATTGCGGGCGAAATTTAACATCTCGAAATTTAACCCCGTTGAACAAGCCTAAGACTGAGAGCAAGAGTGATGTCACCAAAAGCCGGACCTCACTGCGAAAAAGACAAATCGGCTCTATCAAGTTTGGGTTTTTTGTTTAAAATAAAGAAATTTGGGTTTTCATTTGTAGTTTTAAATTTGCTGAAGATTAAATCTCTTACACTTCTGTTTTTGAAAGTTCAGCTATTTAAAGGGGAGAGCTGAATATCTAATCCTGCAAAAAATCCAACCACAGCCTGATTAACCCATAGTAGCTGAAAAGCTGCTTGTGATTCAGTGAAACAGCATAGTGATAAAACCCCTGGTGCTTTTAAGTGATGGTGAGGGGAACATATTGTGTACACATTTATGTTATTTAATAATGGTGCTGCATTTTTAGAGGTGCATTGGATTTCAATGAGGATCTGTCACTAATGCTGCTATAGCTTGGTCCACACCTGCATTATTAGCATTGTTTGATCAGTTACATGACTGACACCAATAGAACCCAAACAGATTCCATTGACTACAATGGTGTCCATGCGGTTTCCGTAATTATATTGGTCATTTTAACGGACAAAAAAAAAAAAAAAACAGTGCGGCATGCTGTGCTACTTTTTCTGTCTTTTTTTAATGGAATCTGCCACGGAGGGCCCGAACTGGCCTAGGAGACTACAATGCCTTATGAATACATATTTTTCCCTAATGCCATTGACAGGGCCGTTCCTAGGCTAAATTTCACTCAGGGCGAGGTGAAGAAATTTCGCCTCCTCCCCCCCCGTCCTCCCGTAACATATGGCGCCACAGTGCCTCACCATAAACCAAAGCCAAAATATACAAAAAACTTTACCACAATCTGCTACGTATAGAACTACTAAATGATAGTCCTACAGTTACCAAATGACACCCTACACCAACCAGATCCAAACCACAAGACCACATATCACCAACACAGTGACCAAATAATTTCCAACACACCATGACCACATATCACCACCATATAGTGACTAAATAATACAAACTGACCATTACTGAATACAAACCATTATATTTCAACCAATATTATCGGCACACAGTGACCATACAATGATGGATACCCGCTGTAAACAGGCTCTGCAGACATAAAAAATGATACAGTAAAGTTATAATCTAGTGACTCACAGGAGATGTTTCTGAAAAGTTTTCTCTTTCTCTTCTTCTCATCTCCATCTGTCCCAGACGCCATGACGACTACTCCCGACTCTTCACTGTAAAATTTACAAAACAAATATCTTAGACTCCCACTTTATCAGCACTTTTTACCAATTCCTATCTCTATACAAACCCCCATCTATAGCACCTCATATGGTAGCCATGTAAATGCCCCTGTAGGCATGTATAGCCCCCTGTAGCCAGTTTTTATGCCCCCTGAGCCATGATACCCCCGTAGCCAGTGACCCCCTTACCATAGATCCCCCCCTTTTACCAT
The DNA here is from genome assembly GCA_025379985.1 of Phyllomedusa bahiana. Lineage (NCBI taxonomy): Eukaryota > Metazoa > Chordata > Amphibia > Anura > Hylidae > Phyllomedusa > Phyllomedusa bahiana. Next base: position 55,163 of record JAODAL010024525.1, on the reverse strand, counting down.
GACCCCCCTGTACCATGATGTCCCGTAGCCCGGAACCCCCTGTAGCCAGTGATGCCCCCTTGAACCAGTAGATGTCCCTGTAGCCATGATGCCCCCCTTGTGCCATGAGATCCCCCGTACCCGTAATGCCCCCGCACCAGCAATGCCCCCCTACCAGTGATGCCCCTCCCTGACCATTTAAAGCCCCCCCTGTACCATGATGCACCCCCGTAGCATGATGCCCCCCGTACCAGTAAAAAAGCCCCTCTTATACCATGATCCCCTATAGCCGTATGCCCCCCTTATACCCGGGTGCCCCTCTTATAGCCATGATGCCCCCATAGCCATATTCCCCCATTTACTATGATCCCCCTGTAGCCAGTGATGCCCCCCTAACCAGTGAAGCCCCCCTTAGCCAGGATCCCCCCTTGTACCATGATCCCCCAAGTAGCCAGTGGGGAAAAAGGCCCCCATTTGTACCAGGATCCCTTTGTAGTCAGTGTCCCCCCCTTTTACCAGTGATGCCCTCCATTTTACCATGATGCCCCCCCCGTACCCGTGATCCCCCTTTTTACCCGTGATCCCCCTTAAAGCCAATATGCCCCCCTTTGTGCCCGGGTCCCCCCCTTTTACCAGTGAAGCCCTCCATTTTACCATGATGCCCCCCTTTAGCCAGGATGCCCCCCTTGACCAGTTATGCCCCCCTTAAACCCCGTGATGCCCCCCTTATACCAGGGTCCCCCCTTTTACCCCGTGAGCCCCCCAAAACCATGAGCCCCCCTTTTAAAAGCCAGGGACCCCCTGAGCCAAGATCCCCCCTTTAGCCCCTGAGCCCCCCTTATAGCCAGGAGCCCCCCCTTTTAGCCAGAGCCCACCTTGTAGCCAGGATGCCCCATTGTAGCCCTGAAGCCCCCCCCGTACCAGTTATGCCCCCCTTTAGCCCTGATGCCCCCCTTAACCCCGGGGCCCCCTTAAAAGCCAAGGGTGCCCCCCCTGTAGCCAAAGAGCCCCCTTTTAGCCATGTTGCCCCCTTTTAGCCCAGGATGCCCCCTTTTAGCCATGTCCCCCATGTAGCCCTGATGCCCCCCTTTGCCATGATGCCCCCCTTTTAGCCATGATGCCCCCCCTGTAGCCTGTGATGCCCTCCATTTTAGCCAGTGATGCCCTCCATTGTAGCCATGATGCCCCCCCGAGCCAGTTTGCCCCCAGTGCCATGTGCCCCTCCCAAAAAGCATGACCCCCTAAGCCCGTGATCCCCATTTTAGCCATGATCACCCTTATAGCCAGTGAAAAGCCCCCCTTAAGCCAGGATTCCCCCCCTTAACCAAAGCCCCCCCATAGCCAGGGTGCCCCCCCTTTTATAAATGATTTCCCTCCATTAGCCAGTGATGCCCCCCTTTGAGCCAGTAGCCCCCCCTTTAGCCAGGATGCCCCCCTTGTACCCCAGTGATGCCCCCCAAAACCCATGAACCCCCCTTATACCCAGTGATCCCCCTGTACCAATGATCCCCCCTTAGCCCTGATGCCCCCCTTGTACCAGTGAGCCCCCCGTAGCCAGTGGCCCCCCTTGTAGCCAGGGGCCCCCTTTAGCCATGATGCCCTCCCTTGTAGCCCTTACCCCCTTTTTACCAGTGATGCCCCCCTTAGCCCGGATGCCCCTTTACCATTATGCCCCCCCTTGTAGCCATGATCCCCCCCTTGTAGCCATGATGCCCCCCCATTGTAGCCATGATCCCCCCATTGTACCCTGGCCCCCCCCCGTACCAGTGATGCCCCCATTGTAGCCAGTAGCCCCCATTGTAGCCATGATGCCCCCCCTTGTACCAGTGCCCCCCATTCCATGATGCCCCCCATATAGCTAGGAAGCCCCTAACATGATGCCCCCCTTGTCCCGGATGCACCTCTTAAAACATGAAGCCCCCCTTTAGCCAGTGAAAGCCCCCCTTAAAGCCCGGATCCCCCTTATAGCCGGGGCCCCCCCCTTTTGAAGGAGCCCCCATTGTACCCGTGATTTCCCCCCCTTTTAGCCAGTGATGCCCCCCCTTGTAGCCAGTGATGCCCCCCTTGTACCATGACCCCCCCTTTTACCCAGTGAAAGCCCCCCTTATCCCCCGTGTGCCCCCCTTATAGCCCCTATGCCCCCCTTGAGCCAGTGATGCCCCCCTTGTAGCCAGTGTTCCCCCTTTTAGCCAGGTGCCCCCCTTTTAGCCAGTGTGGGCCCCCCCGAAACCATGATGCCCTCCATTGTAGCCAGTGAGCCCCCCCTTTTAGCCAGTGATGCCCCCCCCTTTTACCGTATCCCCTCTTATAGCCAATGATCCCCCTTTTAGCCCGTATGCCCCCCCCTTTTACCAGTGATGCCCCCCTGTACCGTTGCCCCCCTGTACCAGGATCCCCCATTGTACCATGATGCCCCCCATTTTTGCCATAGCCCCCATTGTAGCCATGATGCCCCCCTTTTACCAGTGTGCCCCCCCTTTTAGCCTGATGCCCCCCCCCTTTTAGCCATGATGCCCCCCCTTGACCAGGGTGGCCCCCCTTGTACCAGTGATGCCCTCCATTTTAGCCAGTGATGCCCCCCCGTAGCCTGATCCCCCATTGTAGCCAGTGATGCCCCCCTTGACCAAAGAGCCCCCCCAAGTAATTATAAAATAGCAAAAAATTTTTTACCAACCTCGGTCCCCCCGCGTCCCGGGCCGGAGCTTCTGAGCATGGAGCGCGGAGCGGGAAGCAGCATGACCATCACCGCTTTCACTGCACGCACTCCCAGGTCTCCTCGGCCAGAGCTAAACCCCCGGGAACCCAGCGTCACAGGGGCGCTGAAAGCCGGGCCCCCGGACGCTGATACAGGGAGGAGTCAGGACGGGAACATCTGTCCCGCCTCCTCCCCTGTACGGGCAGCTGCTGGCTCGCGCGGTTGTTATAAAAACAGCCGCGCAAGTCAGGGGCCCTCCTCCGGCGGGCAGGGCGGGTGGCCGCGGCGCCCCCGTCGGGTGAGCGGAGCCTCGGCGCCCCGAGCGACCGCCCGCCCTGCCTGCCCCTAGGAATGGCCCTGGCCATTGAAATGGAAGTAGCCTCAAAGGGGCTATTCTGTCCTTGTGGGGGTCCAAATTAGCTTAAAAATAACAAACGGTGCACCGAGAAAGAGATTACAAATGCCTTATGATTTTAAAAACACTTTCTGCCTTTATTCACAAAAAGGGCAGCTTCTTATATTTTTACAAATTAGTAGATAAGAAGCAATCACATGGACCGTTTTGTGGAGGTCTATTGGTACATCCTTCCCTACAGACCATTCCTCACAGCTCAAGAAATGTCTAAAACAGGGTGTAACTAGAGCAGAAGAGCCATCTTGGATTACACAGCAATCTCTACAAACTCTACAGGCAGCCATTTTGTTAACACATTAAGGACAAAGATATACAGACAGCTTTTTACAATGCTGTATTACATAGGTTTATGTGCCACTATAATTATATAGAAGGTATATACTAAATAATACATTAAAATGGAGACACAAAGGATCACACATATATATAACCTTTGTTCCCATCCACACCACCATGAAAGCAGCTCATAATGAAAGTCAGAATGACGTGTGCTTCTCTTAATACAATCAGACAGCATTCAAGCCATGTACAAGGGTAAACATTTCAGAAACTAGATGTAGTCAGAGGTTCTGAGGCCTCCTAAAAAAAGGAACCCCACCCTAGAGACAAATATTCTTAAACCATTTGTTTCTTTCAAATAATAGACACGTGTGGATAAAAGCATGAGGTTTAATTTAAAGCTAAATAATCTCTGAAGAGATGTGAGAGACCTCAGGTTAAATACAAGCACACCTCCCAGTCTGAGGGTGTGTAAAGAAGTGGCACTACAGAGGAAGATGAAGAGTCCTTTTCATGTCAGCAGAGAGGACATGCAAGGCTGTATACATGACGAGGCTTGTGCTGCCGTCACACCTTATGCTATAAAAACATTTAATAGGTCAAAAGGGGTTTTCTTTTTGTGCAGGATTAAAAAGCGTTAAATATAATTAATAACTAAAAAGGTTCTAAAAATAGATAGGACAAAAAACAGCAAACAAAACAGCAAACAACTCTATGGTTGTAATCAATAGGTGTGTGATTGTAGACACCAGAGCCATATCTATGATGCAGTGCTGTAAAGGGTCACCAGGTGACTTCAGTTACCCGAGAGCAAGATATGATAGAGGGAGAGAAGCTGAGCTCTGTGACATATAGAGTTATATGAAAGAGGAGCTGAGTTTCTGTGATATAAAAGGGTTATATATAGAGAAGCTGAGATCTGTGATATATAGGTTATATGAGAGGGAGAGAAGCTGAGCTCGGGTGATATATAGAGTTATATGATAAGGAACTGAGCCCCTGTGAAAATATGGGGTTATATAAAAGAGGAGCTGAGCTCGTGATATATAGGGTTATTTGTTACAGGGAGAGAAGCTGAGCTCTGTGATATATAGGGTTATAGGATAGAGGGAGAGGAGCTGAGCTTTGTGACATATAGGGTTATATTATAGAGGGGGAGAAGCTGAGCTCTGTGATATATAGAGTTATATGATAGAGGAGAGTAGCTGAGCTCTGTGATATATAGGGTTATAAGATAAAGAAGAGAAGCTGAGCTCTGTGATAAATAGAGTTATATGATTTGGAGCAAGATTTCAGAGTAAAAAGGCAAGTAAATCCTGACAGGACTCTTTAAGAAACAGTGAAAGTCCTGTGTACCCTGCCCCCATAGAGTGACCGACAGCTTTCCTTGTATCAGTGCGTGTACAGAGTAAACGTCAAATTACTGTATAGGGGTGGGGCCAGCACGACACCCACTCTCTATTTTATCTACATATCACAGAGCTCAGTTTCTCTCCTTCTATCACATTCTACTTCAAGATAGGGCAACAGAAACCACCTGGCAGGTTTACTTCAAACATAGGAGATATATATATATATATATATATATATATATATATTTGTGCATACACAGTATCTCCCAAAAAATACAATTTGTCATGGGACATGCTGAAGATATGACGCTTTAATACAATGTAAAGTAGTCTGTGCACAGCTTGTATAACAGTGTAAATTTGTGGTGCCCTCAACTCCACACCACAGCCATCAATGTCTAAACCGCTGGCAACAAAAGTGAGTACACCTCTAAGTGAAAATGGACAAATTGTGCCTAAGATGTCAATATTTTTGTCGGCCGCCATTATTTTCCAGCACTGTCTTAACTCTCTTTGGCATGGAGGTCACTAGAACTTCACAGGTTGCAGCCACTGGAATCCTCTTCCACTCCTCCATCAGAGATCTTGTGCTCCTCCACCTTCCATTTGAGGATGCCCCACAGATGCTAAATAGGGTTTAGGTCTGGAGACATGCTTGCCATTTCAGCAACTTTAGAGTATGTTCACACAACGTGCTGGATCCGAAAAATGCATCCAACACGCATGTATGTGTTTGGATGCAATTTGGCTGCAGCAGAAACACACCCTATTGTTTTAAATATGGTGTCTGCTGCGTGTTTCGGATCAAGATTTGACGATGCGAAAGACGGATCAAAAAGACGCACGTAAACACGCATCGACGATCACTCATCTGAACTCCGAAGCATGTTTTACATTGAATGCAATGTAAAATCACACTGCACATTGTTAGATGCATGTTTGGGTCCATTTAGGGTTCGAAACACAGATCTAAACAGGCATCTAAAAACTTATGAAAACACGGACTCAACACGCCATGTGAACATACCGTTACCCTCATTTCCTTTAGCAAGGAAGTGGTCGTCTCTTAGGTGTGTTTGGGGTCATTATGTTGGAATACTGCCCTGTTGCCCATTTTCTGAAGGGAGGGGCACATTCTCTGCTTCAGGATGTCACAGTATATGTTGGCATTCACGGTTCCCTCAATGAATTGTTGCACTCCACAGCCATTCATGCAGCCCCAGACCGGGACACTCCCACCACCATGCTTGACTGTACACAAGACACACTTGTCTTTGTACTCCTTATCCGGTTGCCCCCACACATGCTTGAACCAAATACAGCCGTTTAACCTCTGCAGCAATGCTGGCAGCACTCATACGTCTATTTTGAGAAGACAATCTCTGGATATAACTATGAACACGTGCATTTAACCTCTTTGGACAACCATGGCGAGACTGTTCTGAGTGGAACCTGTTTTGGTCACCGCATTACAGCTCGGTTTCAGGATGTTGTCAATCTTCTTACAGCCTAGGCCATCTTTATGTAGAACAACAATTTTTTCAGATCCTCAGACAGTTCTTTGCCATGAGGTGTCGTGTTGAACTTCCAGTGACCAGTAAGGCTAGGTTCACACGGCTTAAAATGGGCTGTATTTCGGTCCGTAATTACGCGCCGAAGTGCGCCAAATACGGGACGAAAACGGCCCATTCATTACGGTAATTCACAGTTCTCATAGAGAACTATGGATTGACATGTCACTTTCTAGCGGCGTATACGTGCCGCTAGCAGTGATGGTCTATGGGCCGGCGAAGTGCCGGCCCCCCGCTCACTCCCCCCCTCCCGTCCACACGGCGTAATTGCGGGGCGAAATTACGCACCGCAGTTAAGCCGTGTGAACCTAGCCTAAGAGTGTGAGAACCATGATACCAAATTTAACACATCTGAGGCCTTGTAACACTAATGAGTCACATGACTCATGGTTGTAAAATGGCAAATTAAGCACAATTTGTCCATTTTCACTTACGGGTGTACTAATGTTTGTTGCCAGTGGTGAGTGGTCTAGACATTTTTGGCTGTGTTTTAAGTAACTTTGAGGGCACACCAAATGCACACTCTCCACACTCCAATCAGACCAGAATGCAGCAGCCAGGCTTGTCTTTCTCTCCAGCCGCTACACTGATGCCTCTACCCTGTGTCAGTCACTGCACTGGTTGCCCATCCAGTACAGGATACAGTATAATGGCAGCGCTCTCACCCAGAAAGCTCTCCACAGCGCGGCTCCGCGCTACATCTACTCCCTAGTCTCTGTCTACCGCCCTACCCGTGCTCTCCGCTATGCTGATGATATCAACTCATTCCTCAATCATCCGAACCTCCCATGCCCGCCTACAAGATTTCACACGTGCGGCACCAATTCTCTGTAATATGCTACCGCGGACGATCAGGCACATTCACAACCCTCACAGTTTTAAGAGGGCCCTGAAAATACATCTTCTCGGTCTGGCCCACCAAGATCCCTAACTGCTATCACACACATCTGTCACTCCCTGCACTTGGGCACTCACAGGCACTTATCTGTATATAGATGTACAGTCTGGGTGGCAGGTTCATCCATTTTTCATGTAAACCACCCCCTATTTATGAAACATGGCTGGACCATTGTAAACTTGGCACTTCTTACCGTATGTTTCACCCATACACCCTAATAGATTGTAAGCTCTCACGAGCAGGGCCCTCACACCTTGTGTCTCATTTGTAAGTACTTTTAATGTGCAATGACTGTATGTTTACACTTGAATTTGTAAAGTGCTGCGGAATATGTTGGCGCTATAGAAATAAAGATTATTATTATTATTTAAATGTACACTGTTATACAAGCTGTGTACTGACTACTTGACATGGTATTAAAGTGTTGTATCTTTAGGGCTGTTCCATGAAAAGAAAGGGTATGTTTGCCCAGAATTTTTTGAAGTGTAAATTTATGCTCCCAAATCAGCTTTAAAAAAAATCCAATTCGAGGTGTATTATGAAGCATTTTTTGAAATGTAATTTAACAAATCCTATCCTCACTGTTGATTATGGGGATTTTACGATCGAAAAACGGCTGAATAGATGTCACTAATTTTTACAGCAGTAATTGTATCAACAAAAAAAAAGGGATCGCAATTCCGCTAGTTAAATACGCTTCTTTTGACCAACAAAGCGTATTTTACAACATATAAAATGAGGAAGGATTTTAAATTTGTCTGACGCCGATTTCCAGTGCGTAAAACGCGCGAAAAAACGTCCCAAAAAACTGTGTGCAATTATGCAATATTTACAAAAATGTGAGGGGTATACTCACTTTTGTGAGATACTGTGTATGTATTGTGGAAGAGCGACTGCTGGTAGTTGCAGGTTTCTGCCACTAGAGGGTGTGCAGCTGGAAATCTGCAAGACACACCACCAAGGATACCTGGCCTTGGTGGGATAGGAGCCAGCCATATGAGTTGTCAGCCGCATTAAAGGGTAGGCAGCAATTTATGATTAGTTTGGTTTTCAGCCGTTCCTTGGTCGGCTCTTATTGGGAGTCGACAATGTGCTGGGTGGGCGTCTACTCCCCGTGTTCCAGGCCAGGTCTAGGACACATCTCTGGAGGCCTATAAAAGCCTGGGACTACAGGTGTTCAGGGGCCGTGGTCTGCTAGCTGGCAGTGCAGCAGAGGAGCTGGAGAGAGGCTCTTGCCCCTCCAGAGGCTAGAGAGAAGCTGGAACCAGTGAGTACTGGTAATGTGTTTGTGGTGCATTGGAGTTAGGCCTGGACCACACGTTAGAGAGGGACATTATATGTTTAGTGAGTGGCTAGACGGCCTGAGGGGTTTGTTGTGTTATGTTTTCTGTCCGTTATTTTTCCGTGCCTTAATAAAACAGGCTGAGGCCAAAAAGAAGAAGCCTTTGTCCGAGTGCCAATCTGCTTACTCAAGCGGCGATCCGTGAGCTAAGATCCCCTGAGCCGGTCCAAGATGGCGGCCGAAATTTGAGTGAATCAAACCAAGTATATATACACACACATATACATCTATCTATCTATTTTTGGGTGGTTTATTTTATTACTTCGTTTGTGTCTTAGGTAGTGAGACATCTCCGGATATTAACCAAAATTCTATAGCTAGAAACATGTAAGAGAACGCCTTCAAAAGGGCTGCAATTGTAATTGCTGCTACCAAATGGTCCCATGTAATACAGTGTTCCCTTGTTGGGATAGTTGCCAGCTAAAGGAGTTAAAACATTTTTGGGAGGAGTTATGGCTGGCTACTTTAAACCAAAGCTGCCTTGCTCACCCAAGACAATACAAACGTATGAAAACAACATAACTCCCATTTCTTTTTAATAACACATAAAGGAGTTGTTTAGTTTAAATTAGGGACAATCTGGACAAAACATAAAAAAAATTTCTATTATATATATATATATACACATACATATATATATATATATACATATATATATATAATAAAAATTTTAATGTTTTGTCCAGATTGTCCCTATTTAAACTAAACAACTCCTTTATGTGTTATTAAAAAGAAAAAAAAATAGCTACCAAAAGGACCTTCACAACCATGGCTAAGACGAATTATGGTCATTGAAGGGGTTGTTCTGTAGCAAAAAAAAAAATACATATCCCAAAGTTGGGTTCTTCTGTAATGTATTTTTATTACGTTTTCTGTGGGCTTGCTGCTGTTCCACATCAGACATTTGAAGAGACAAAACTACTGAGCTTCCTGTCAGAAGGCACAGGAAACCGCTGGGTTGAGCCCAGGAGATCAGGTGAGCAGATGGGTTTGGCTGTTTGCAGGTCAGCCTTTAAAGCCACATGAATAAGTAATCAGTTTTCCACAATATCTGAAATTGTAGCCACACAATTGGGAGTTTGGGAAGGAAAAAAAAAAAAAAACAAAGCACAACAAATGATCCTGGGGCTTGTATTTTTAACAGTTTGGCTGTCAAGAAGGGAGGCTATATACAACACATAAGCACCAACTAACATAGAAAACATCCCATGAAGATGAATGAGGACTCAAGAAAACAATTAGTCATTTGTTCCCTGGACAACTCCTTTAAGACGTTACATAAAAAAATATATATAAATGAAGCACAAATATCACTTCTAAGAGTCATTTTGCACTTGTCATCGGTGTCTAGTAATACATTCAGCATTTGCATTCCAAGCAACGAGTGGGTGCAGTAAGTGAATCAAGAAAAAAGAAAAACAGCCGTAACACAAAAGCGCAGAATGTTGCATACAGCGCTCGTCACTCACATAGAAGACAAATTAAGAGTGCTACACAAAGCAATAAAAATACACAATACAGTCGCTGACAGCAATGCGGCTAGTATTTACAGTAATGACATCTTCAGACATTATTTCTGGTATAGCAGAAATGCATTAAAAAGACACATTCGAGGGAATATTAGCTCTTTTACATAGGAGGCTGAACTCAGTATTGTACAATCATGCCGCAACCGTCAGACAAAAGACTGGGAGGTCGAGCAGACCTCATTCAATAAAAGATCTACATTACATACCTGAACTTCAAAGATATGTGCATCTGGTCCATACATTTTCGTTTTCTCTGGAAAGTACTGTTTAGAATTGTAATACGGGATATGATGGTAGAAAGCCAACCTGTCAAATTAAAGGGAATGTGTCATCATTTTTATGTTAAACACATTTTTAGGATTTTTTTTTAATTTTCTATACCACTTTTAATACTTTTTAATAATTCTTAAGTCCTGCAGTTTTCACTTTGGCCACGAGGCCTAATAATAGTATGACTCTTCCTGTTCTGTATAGAGAGATTTTCAGTAGTCTGCTCATTATCAGCACAAGCAGGGTTACACTGAAAGGAGACACCAATGTGTATAGATAACACAGTATCCACAAGACGACATAGTCACAGTTCACCCTTTCACCTCCCTGCACATTGATTTCTTCCCAGGTCACAGAGCATGACTAGAAAACTCTCCTATAGAAGTCAATGGGACTGAGTCAGCCTTAAGGCTCCTATGTGCATGAAGCTGCTGTAAAGCATCTCTCTAAATGCTGTTAAAGCACTGTGGGCAAGAATGCTGTCCCCACAACCATATATAGACAGCTGAATGGGAAATCTACAATCAGAAAATAAAAGTGGCGAAGAAGAAAAGAATATGGATCAAAGTGTGGTTTTAATAAGAAAAAAAATGCCGACAGATTTCCTTTAATAACAAAATCGTAAGCCATAATATCAGGGCTGTGGAGTCGGCAAGGCAAAGCCCCGACTTCTACTCCTCAATTTCCCAAACCTCCGACTCCCTCATACATGGCGCATGTTTAAGTGATAACTTTACTGTAGTAAAGTGGTAAAATCGGGCTTTTTATCACCTTATGATACAATAATCAAGCTATTGAGGTAGAACAGACACTGACAAGCAAAAGGGTAACAATGTTTTGATCTTTTGAACACTTGTGGGTAGAGGTGAAGAAAAATCTGTATTTATATCCAAGTCCAGTCTGCACCAACATTGGGAATGTGTAGAAGAGACTTGGGATCAAAAATTTTGGTCAAGATATGCTGAATCTGATTCAGGCCCAGAAGGATTCAGGCAGTATTGAAAACCAAAAGGTGGATTTCCCCAAAATACTAACAAAATAATAAAAATAACATTTTGATTTTTAGTAGCAAAACAGAAAACAATGCAGGAAAGAATCTGCAGAACAAGCAGATGCAAAATTTACTTGCAATTCAAATTTATGTATAAGATAGTAAGATGACTGTATATAAATTACAGTACCCCATGTACAAAGCTGTAGTGGATGGAGAGATATGGAGCCTGAAAGTCACAAGTTTTAAAACATTGTTTACCTTTTGCTTTTCAGTGAAATATATTTAATTGATATGACTTTTGAACACAAAAAAATTGTAAATAGCAAAACACTGCAGAACATTTGTGGAGTCTCTGAATTTGTACTGAGAACAGTATTGCCTCAATCAGATCCTGCATACAGACTTCACCCTGATCTCATTATTTCCAGGCTAGAGAAACGGGCCCCTCTACACTAACTTGGGTTGGGAGAAACCGGTTAACCACAGGGGCAACATCTCTAACAATGTCCCGGGTATAAAGGAACGCCTCAACTACAGTCAGGTCTGATGAATGGTTGAACTCTTCTACTTCTTTGAAAGCAGCTGAAAAATTTTGCTGAAATTTGTTTGTCAAGGGATTGGAATCTTTTCCCTGGTGCAGTGCTTTGCCTGCTCCATGTCATAAATTACACTCAGGGGCGTCGCTAGGCATTATCATTCGTGGCCCGTGCCCCAAATGTAATGCCTGCTGCCCCAAATGTTTTACAGTCCGTCCCCAGCCGGCCGATCAACAACACTGTAGCGCGGCGGCGCGCTACTATTTAAAGCTCCCGCCCGCGTCCGCATCTCTCCCCTGCTGCCGCCCGGGCTTCAGTCTGGAGGTACTCACTCAGTGTGAGCAATGAAGTGCGGCGCCGCGCCACTACTCAGTGCGGCAGCCGGTAGGCAGCGCTTATTAACGTCCTGTGCTGCGGCTGCCGCCGGCTTACTGTGCGGCGTGTGCGCACTACGCAGGGACGGGAAGAACAGCGTAGCATAGCCCAGGGCGCCGGCGCCTGCATGCTCCTCCTCCTCCTTGTCCTCCCCAAGCAGAGCATAGCAGAGCAGCCGGCGGCCATTTAGGTATTTAGGGCTGGGACTGGACTGGGCCTGGGGCTTTGAATAGACTGGGCTGGGGCTGGCTGGGACTGGGCTGGGACTGGGCTGGGACTAGACTGGGCTGGGGCTTGGAATGGACTGGGCTGGGGCTTGGAATGAACTGGGAGCCCGAAACTGGACTGGGGCTGAGGAGTGTCACACTGTATTAAAACTATTGAAATATTGGGGGGTGATATAATTTACCTGAAGAATAACTGTCAGCTCTATGGGTCACCGTGACCCACAGAGCTAACAGTCTACAGCTATATTGATGAGCTTTATGGGGCAAATATACAATGCTGACCCATAGAGCTGATCAATATAGCTGTAGGCTGTCAGCTCTGTGGGTCAGGGTGACCAATAGAGCTGACAAGCGGTGTACAGTTGTATTTATTAGCACTATAGGTCAGCATTGTATATTTGACCCATAGAGCTAATCAATATAACTGTACACCGATTGTCAGCTCTATTGGTCAGTCTACAGCTATATTGATGAGCTTTATGGGTCAAATAATACAATGCTGACCCTTAGAGCTGATCAATATAGCATTGTATATTTGACCCATAAAGGTACGATCCGTGCGGCTGCTGTGTGCTAACAGACAGCACGGAGGGCATAGAATGCCTCCGGGTTGTCTGACGTCACTACGCCTGGCCGTGCCCTGTGGGACATGGCCGGGCATCGTGACTGACAGTTGCCATAGGAACCAGTACACAGCAACAAGCTGTGTACCGATTCCTATTGAATGAGGGATCTGAAGATCTCTCATTCAAATCCCCTATGGGGAAAAGTAAAAAAAAAAAAAAAAGGGGAAAACATGTGAAACAAAAACACGAAAAATAAAATAAAAAAAACGCGCACCGCCCTTTAACCCTTAACAACCGCCAATTGCCCCAAAGAAGATAAAAAAGAAATAAATAAAGTACCCATATTTGGTATTGCCGCGTGCATAACCACCTGCCCTATAAATCTGTCATGTTAATTAACCCGTACGGTGAACTCCGTAAACTAAAAACAATCACAGATTTAAGATTTTTGTTCATCCCGCAGCACATAAAATGGATTAAAAAGCGATCAAAAACTCCTATAAACGCCAACGTTGTACCAATTAAAACGTCAGTTCATCCCGCAAAGAAAAAAAAAAAGGGTCCTTAAACAGCTCTGTATCCGGAAAAATAAAACAGTTATGGCTCTCAGAAGATAGCCATGCATAAATATTCTTTTACACACTAAAAACATTTTTTTTTTTTTTTTTTTTAGTGCTTCAACATAAAAAAAACTAAATGACCAGTTTCCGACAACCATTTGTTCCCAGCCTAGCCCGTAGGTTCTTAGGCAGCTCCAAAATGCGTCCACTCCTCTCTTCCCACATCCACGTCGGAGGTGCCTTGCTCCCCCTCTCTGACCTTTTAGGGGACAGTCCTTTTACACCTAGGCAATTATTTGAATATGTTCAACTGAAGCATTTCTTTTCTATGTTTATTAAAAAGACCAACTATGAGAGGGCCCTAACGCCGGTGGAGAGCCTCTGTCTCTCCTCTTCTGTCCCTAGGCATCTGATTTCTCGTTTCTATCTGTGGCTTCTCTCTCCTGCTGACCAACCTCTGCCCTCTTTTTGTGCTGCCTGGGAGAGAGAGCTACAGAAGACTTTCACTAGGGATCAATGGGGGAAATGTTTTCACCTCACTCACAAGGCAGTGATTGCTAGCAAGTCCCAAGAGACCTGTTACAAGATTCTCTCCAGGTGGTATAGGGTCCCGGTGCTCCTCCACAAATGGTTCCCATCTGTTCCAGATACATGTTGGCGCTGCAACCAGGAGCCCGGAACCATGGTGCATATATGGTGGGGTTGTGTGGCCCTCCGGCGCTTTTGTGAAACTGTCCTTCAGGCTATATCTGACTGCACGGGAGTCTCTGTTCCGGACTCTCCCGAAGCCACATTATTATTTATGTTTCACTTCCCCCAAACTAAATATAAAAAATCTTTACTCAAACACCTCTTACAGGCTGCCAAAACTGTTATACCCAGACACTGGCGTCAAACTTCCCCTCCCTCCGTTGGTGAATGGATAGAGGAGGTCTCCTTTCTTTTCCGGATGGAAGAGTTGATAATTCGCTCTCCCGAGGATGCCATTAGATTTTCTCATGTCTGGAACCCTTGGGTCCTATATCAATCATCTCAGCCTTTTAGGGCCCTCTCGGGCTAATTGTTTTGTGGGTTGGGTCCCTGCCCTTGGCGTACATCGGCTTCTCCTCATTTGCTGGCCCTATTTCTACTTTACCTCGCTGCTCACCCGGGGTCCGATGGACTGTGGAGGTTCCCCTCCTCCCCCTCTTTTTTTTTTTTTCTTTCCTTCTTCTTTCTCCTTTCCTCTCTTTCTCTCTGTTTTCGTTTCTGAAGCAGTCCAATTTTATTCTCACAATCTCACATGCTCCTTGCATACGTGTGGTTATATCTGCACTTATTTCTTATCATGGGAACTGCCTTGTGGACTAGGTCTCTATCAATCTGTGTCAATTTGGATTATGAGGCTCCACGGGTTCCCTGCCTATGTATGCGTTTAACTGTTCCTCGGTTTTTTCATTCTAGGACACGTTGTGCTGACCGTGTCGTCATCACGGTAGTTCATTATGGGATGTGACTGCGATTCTTTGTTTTATTAGTATCATTGTTATACAGATATGTTTCAGTAATAACGTTGAGGTTATGTTTATGTTTCTGTGCTTTATGAAGAAAATGTTTAATAAAACTTTAAATTTAAAAAAAAAAAAAAAAAAAAACTAAATGAATTGGGTATCGCCGTAATCGCATCGACCCACAGAGTAAAACTAACTTGTCACTGATACTGCATGGTGAGCGCTGTTAAAATAAAAAAAAAAAAAAAAAAAAAAAAAAATACTAGGATTGAGGTACTTTCTTCACCCTGCCTTCCAAAATTGGATTTAAAACTGATCAAAAAGTCTTGTCCCCCCAAAAATTATACCAATAAAAACGTCAACTCATCCCGCAAGAAACAAGCCTGTACACAGCTCCATACACAGAAAAATAAAAAAGTTATGGCGCTTGGAAGGTGGGAAGAATAAAAAAAGGGTCAAGAAGGGGTTAAAGGTTCCAATTTGGAGCCTTTGCAGGTACATAGATAAAGTGGTTTGGTATCTGAATGCAGGATATTCGGTGCTCTCAACCCTTGAACAGGTCAGCAATGCCTGCACTGCAATACGCCCCGAAGTACGACCTCTAACTCCAGTAATCATAGCTCTCATTGAGAACTATGATTACCCTCCATTTTGCCTGATGCGTACCTACGCACCGGGAAATGCGAGTCTGTGGGAGCCGACACAGAACGTCTTAGAAGTACACGCTGGCCAACACTACTATCCAGAGGCCATAAATGTGCCTACTTCTAAGAATGTGCTGTGAGGTCCCCAGAACCCCCTAAATCTTTGATGCATTACAGTGTCGCTCAGGTGCCAATTGTGTCAAAGTTTGGAGTGAGACTGTCATACATCTATTAAACAGGGCTAAAACAGATTTTTGACAACAGAAAACTGGCACAACGCCTGTTCATACATGTTGCCCTAAATGTATAAGTAAAAAAAGTTTAAAAAAATATAACAAATAATAAAAAATATTAAAAGTTATACTTACCCCCCCTTTTGTCATTGTACCAAAAAAAGTTACATATAACTGGTATTGCTGCAATATTAAAAATTGCTGCAATGATCTATTAAAATATAATTTATTCTGTACGGTAAATTCCTTACCAGAAAAAAATTTCAAACGCAAAAAAAAATGCAATTAGGGCCCCGTATGTATTAAAACGGTCTAGCAGTAAGCCTGCCTCTGTTGCCCATAGCAAATGTAACACACCAGGTTCGTGCCCCGGATGTTTTAGGGCCCTAGCAACGCCCCTGATTACACTCCTCATGTGATAAGGTTGAAGATATGGGAGCGGTAGCACTGGCTGGACCCAATTTCTCTTGCTCTTTGCATCGAACTAACTGGACCAACTAATTATATATTTTGTGAGTCGGACCCGGTCCCTTTTATGACGACTCCGACTCCTGCAAAATAGCCACCGACTACGACTCCACAGCTCTAGATAATATGTTCCTTCCGGCTGTAATGCTACTGCCTATGAATAAAGGGACACTATCATCAATGTTTTGTTTTTTTTTACATATTGACCAACAATGTGTTTTCAATGGGGAGAGGGCAGTAAGCTGCTGCCAGACACTTCTGGCAGTGGCACAGCATCTGAAAAACAAAAGGACTGGATATTCTAAAATGTAACATGCCTGACCAGTTTGTTCCTTGACATCTGCCATTTGGAGAGAGTTGGGTCACCCTATACACCAGTGATGGTGAATCTTTCAATCTCGGTATGTCAAAATGCGTAAGAAAAAAAAACAGCGTAACAGAAATATTAATAATTTTAAATACACTGCCCACTATATCTTCAGCCCCAAGTATATACAACTCAGTAAAAGGCTCCCTGTATATACAGTCCCCATATATACACTAGCCCCTATATCCTCAGCCTTCTGTATATTCAGCTAGGAATAAGGCTCCATGTATACACAGCCCCTCCGTGTATACACTGCCCAATAAATCTTCAGCCTCCCCCCCCCCCCCGTATAAACAACTCAGTATAAGGCTCCCTGTATATACAGCTCTCTCCTGTACACACAGCTTAGTATAAGGCTACCTGTATATACAGACCCCCCCTCCGATTATACACTGCCCACTATATCTTCAGCCCCCCCTGTATAAACAACTCGGTATAAGGCTCCCTGCATAAACAGCTCTCTCCCGTACATTCAGCTTAGTATAAGGCATCCTCTGTATATACAGCTCAGTATAAGCCCCACGTGTAAACAGTACCCACTATATCTTTAGCCCCCCCCCATATATACAACTCAGTATAAGGCTCCCTGTATATACAGCTCTCTCCCATATATACAGCTCAGTATAAGGCTCCCTGTATAAACAGCTCAGTACAAGGCTCCCTGTATATACATCACTCTCACAAATATACAGCTATTTAGAAGGCTCCCTATATATACAGCTCAGTATAAGGCTCCGTGTATACAGCTCCCTCCCATATATACAGCTCAGTATAAGGCTCCCTGTATATACAGCTCAGTATAAGGCTCCCTGTATATACAGCTCTCTCCCATATACAGCTCAGTTTAAGGCTCCCTGTATGTACAGCCCCACCTATATATACAGCTCAGTAGAAGGCTCCCTGTATATACAGTTTCTATAGACAAACTGCCACATATGTAGCGTACCCTCGTCTTATTTACGGCTCCAAGTACAGGCCTCCAACCCGCACGCCAGGTTCAGTTTGCAATTAAGGGCCGTAAAATATACAGCTCAGTATAAGGCTCCCTGTATACACAGCTCAGTATAAGGCTCCCTGTATACACAGCTCAGTATAAGGCTCCCTGTATACACAGCTCAGTATAAGGCTCCCTGTATATACAGCCCCACCTATATATATAGCTCAGTATAAGGCTCCCTGTATATACAGCTCTCTCCCATACACAGTTCAGTATAAGGCTCCCTGTATGTACAGCCCCATATTATATATATATAATATATATATATATTATTATATATAATATATATATATTATATATATATATAATATATATATATAGAGCTCAGTAGAAGGCTCCCTGTATATACAGCCCCTGGTGTATACACTGCCCCCTATATCTTCAGCCCCCCTTACATACAGCTGTTGCCCTGTGTCTGCAGTAGGTGAGGCTGCAGGTAATCGCATCTGTCTCCTGAGTCGTCCCGATTTTTTGTGCGCGGTGGGGTCCTCAGCCTCTAGGAGCCGGTGTGGGTGTGAGTGTCCCAGTGTGGAAAGAAGCGAGAGGAGAGAAGTGTCTGCAGGAAATGGGAGCCTGGATCCACGCAGAGGGGACTGTAAGACCTACCTGAAGTCGGCGCTTCCACTTGTCTTTACTGCCTCAGCACTGCCGACACCCGAGAGCGGCATATCAAAGGCAGAAAACATCAAGCCACGTCTTCACTGGCCACCTGAGACCATAAGTATCATAAGGAGGTGGGGACCAGTAAGGGAGGAGATGTGCCTGCCACTGCACCGCGTGGACAGTAAAAGAGGGTGGCAAGATGAACTGACCAGTCACTTGCCTACTATGTGGAAATTTGACATCGAGCTCGGGGCCCACCAAGGGTTTCACCGACTTCCCAGAGGGCCAGTCCCAGCCTGGGTTCAGAGATGGCACGATGAGTCACCCAAAACGTCTTGGTGCGTCACCTTTGACACATACGTCATAGGATCACCATCACTGCTAAATGGTGGCCAGTCTCCCCCACTGCTGGTCACGCCACCTCAGTCTTCGCCTTCTGGCTGTTTCACGAGCCAGCCTCAGACTCACTTCCTGTTCAGGCCACAGGTGGTTCTACAGCAGTGACTGACATTTGAGCTCTGCTATTCCTACCTCAGCCTGTTGAGGGACATTGGTGATGGAGGGGTATTAACAGCAGGGCACAAGTCTACAGAGCGCTAAAGGATTAAAGTTTGTAAGTAAGAAAGAACAAGCTTCTGTGCTAGTGATAATACATAGCAGGGAGTGACGTCACCATTCCAGCCAGGGCAAAAAGAAGTGGTCGGCAGCCAATCAAACCTCTGTAAACAAGCAGGAGATACGAACTGCTCTAACTTTGAAAGGAAGCAAAATCAGAACAGCAATGTATCTAGAAATAGCGGGTATTTACCATTACAATATGTTTAAAACTAATCAATCAATGAAATGTTCCACATAAATAAAATTATGGTTAAATTGGGAACGGGTGGATTAAAGAAAAATTGAAAAAAAATTGATAATTACCTCTCAGTCTGGGTTCTTTTCATGACACACAGGAGAGTTTTGCGCTCCATCAACTCACTGTGGAGCGTGAGCCTCTTCTGTGTGTCGGGACAAGAACCTGGACGTGAAGAGGAGCAGAACCCTGGGGAGCTCTTAAGTAGCAAAAGGGGTCCTGGTGGTATGTACCACGTTCTCACCCCACCCCTCCTTCCTCTCTACACTGGCTCCATTTAACTATTTCCCTATTTAAGTATATTCCTTATTTCTATGCACATATTCACAGAAAAACACAATACAGCTGCAGGTATGTAGAAAAACGGCTCCAGGTGAAGTATGTCAGGGCTCATGTAAGTGACAGAATGGAGAGCGGAAAAAAAAAAAAATCACAAATGACAGTCAGGTTTGCCTCTTACCTTAATAAGTCAGACAGTGTGATTGATGCTCTAACCCAGAGTAAGGAGAGGTAGCAGAAAGCAAGGGTCATTGGCATAGCCAGTTTTCTTCCCTGGGGAATATTGCTTAGATATAAACATCCATCTACAGAGCCCGACTGGGCAGAAATTACAGTTTCTGCATCTGAACATAATTTAAAATACAAGTCAACTACAGAGAAAACAAGATGGCTACCACAGGTAAAAACATACACAATACGGATAAGCTGAAAATAAACGGCATCATTAATATGGTCCAAACGGGGTATTCCAGCAGCAAACATTTCTCCCCCTTAATTGAGAGGCCACCTATTGGGATCAATAGGAAGAAGGCCTCCACTGCATCCACAACTGCCAATTCATTTTCCACTGACATACCTGCTTACAGGGGTTGTCCACCTCCACTTTTTTTAAAATGCAGTATGGTGCTGAGTTAAAGGGAATTAAAACAAAGGCTGTGAACAGTGACATTGGGTAGTATCGCATGACCGCTGCAGCGGTGAAGTCTCTCTCTCGGCCAGAGCATGAAGACAACAGAAGCCCAATGGAGATTAATGGGAGGTACATCAATGAAACGGACATCAGTTCAGAGGTGGGAATATATACTTTTATACAGCTGAAACCAGAAGTTCACATACACTATATAAAAAGACACACATGCATGATTTTCTCACTATCTGACATGTAATCAGAAATAACCTTACCCGTTTTAGGTCAATTAGGATTACCAAAACTATTTATATTTGCCAAATACCAGAGAGAATTTTTAAGGCATTTTTATTACTTTCTGCAAAGTCAAAGTTTCCATACTCTTCATTAGTATTTGGTAGCATTGTCATTAGACTCTATGACTTGGGTCAAACGTTTTGGATCTCTTTCCACAAGTTTCTCACAATAGTTGGTAGGAATTTTGGCCCATTCCTCCTGACAGAACTGGTGTAACTGAGCCATGTGTGTAGGTCGCCTTGCTCGCACCTGTCTTTTCAGCTTTGCCAATAAAATTTCAATAAGATTGAGATCAGGGTTTTGTGATGGTCACTCCAAAACATTGACTTGGTTATTCTTAAGCTGCTTTGTAACCAGTTTGGCAGTATGCTTCAGGTCATTGTCCATTTGGAAGACTAATTTCCACCCAAGCTTTAACGTTCTGGCTGAGGTCTTGAGATGTTGCTTCATCATGATGCCATCTATTTTGTGAAATGCACCAGTCCCTCCTGCAGCAAAACAACCCCATAACATGATGCTGCTACACCTGTGTTTCACAGTTGGGATGGTGTTCCTAGGATTCCAACCTTCTCCCTTTTTCTTCCAAAAGTAACAATGGTCATTATGGCCTAAAAGTGCACTTTTAGTTTTGTCAGACCACGGGACATGTTTCCAAAAATGTTCCTGTGTGCATTTGCAAACATCTGGCTGTTATATGATTCTTTTGGAGTAATGGCTTCTTCCTGACAGAGTGGCCTTTCAGCCCATGTTGATACAGTACATATTTCGCTGTGTATAATGACACAATCTTACCAGCTTCCGCCAACATCTTCACAGGGTCTTTTGCTTTAGTTTTTGGGTTGATATGCATAGGTCGGACCAAAGCACCCCGAGCAGTACGACGGCTGGATATTCCCACGCATCTCATTTGTACTTGCATATAATTGTTTGTACAGATGAACGAGGCACCTTCAGGTATCTGGAAATTGCACCCAAGGATCAGCCCAACTTGTTCAAGTTCACAATTCTCTTCCTGATATCTTGGCCGATTTCTTTACTTTCCCATGATGTTACACACAGAAGCAATCTGTTTCTGGTATGTCATTAAAATACATCCATAGGTGTGTCTGTAATTAACTCACATGTTGCCAATAAACCTATCAGAAGCTTCCAAAGACTTGACATCATCATATGGGCTGTTCCAAATCGTTTAAAAGCATAGTAATCCTAGTGTATGTAAACTTTTGACTTTGCAGAAAGTAATAAAAATGTCTTAGAAAATTCGCTCTCATTATTTTGGCATTTGGCAAATATACATAATTGTGGTTCCTAATTGACCTAAAACGGGAAAGGTTTATTCTGATTTCATGTCAGTTAGTGAGAAAAACATGCATATGTGTCTTCTAGTGTCAAATGTATATACATAAATATCACCTTTTTTTTTTTTTTTTTTTTTTATTATCGCCAGCCTCAGCTACATGAGACATCGCCTTTAACACCACCAGATGACACTATTCTTCTGCATGAACTTACCTCTTTAACCTTTTAAGCACTAGGCCTTAATGACCAGCTTTAGCTTTTACCTCTTTTGTACTCTTAATCTTCAGATAAATATAGGTATATCCCAGGAAGATTTACATTTACTTATTCTAGACCTTTCAACCCAATCGCTAGAAATTTTACATTTCTTCCAAATATCAACTATTCTTGCACTAAAATAATAAATTCCCTAAACTAATTCTAGAATTTGCCCCATCGTTCCCTTCCAAACATAATAAAAGGAACAGGGTCCAGAAAAGATCCTTGTGGTCACCACTTGCTACCAGTCTCTGTAAAGAATGCACACATTGCAACACCGATATCTATGCTTTACCAACTGCAAATCCATTGTACTATCCAGGGTTAATGTCCAACATTCAGCAGTGTATCTATGAGCTCTTTATGGGGTCTATTCTGCTCTGTATTACTATTAGTTTCTGACACCGAGTGATCAATCGTTTGATATCACAGGTGCCAGAAAAGTTGTCACCCAGCGATGCTAACCACCTTACTGGCAAATTTACAGATTGTAAAAATGAAGAAATAGCCAGCATCTTAAAACACTCAATTATTAGGTAACAGGAATCTGAATCATACAAGACAGAGCATAAACTGGTTACGCGTTTCAGGCTGCAACTTAGCCTTTACTCATAGCTGCAAACTTACAGTTCTGTAGTCATGTTGGGATGTAGTGCTGCATAGCTAGGTTTTTCATTCATCTCCTATTACACCCTACCAGCGAGTACAAAAAAGGGTAGTTACAGAGGCCTTCATAAGGTCCATGGCAGCCGAACAGCAGGAGTCAATCAAGGGCTGTAACAAATCACAGACTCAAATTCTAGCCATTCTGACGCCACAGTCAGCTTTACCACTGTGGGTAAGTGAGCCTTTTGAAAAAGCTGGGCGACATATTCTCCACTTTGGACTGATATACATATGTGGTGGATGGGAACAGAGGTTATATATATATGTGTGATCCTGTGTGTCTCTATTTTAATGTAATATATATATATATAAATATTATTATTATATTATATATAAAATTATATATTATATATATATATAAGGGGGCACATACCTATATAGTACAGCATGTAAAAGCTGTATGTATATCTTTTGTCATTAATGTGTTAAACAAAATGGCTGTCTATAGTAGTTTGTATAGATCGTCGAGTAATCCAAGATGGCGCCTAGTCAGAAGTTACACCCTGTATTTAGACATTCCTGAAGCTGTGAGGAGTGGTCTATAGATAACGTGCCAATAGACCCTCACAGCCAAGTGCATGTGATGCTTTTTATCTCTCATTTGCAAAAAGGTATAAAAAAAAAAAAACACCATTTTGTGAATAAAATCAGAAAGCATTTTCATAGCAGCAAGGCATGTTGTGATTTGTTTTCTCGGTGCACCTTTTATTATTTTTAAGATAATTTGGCCCCCCACAAGGACAGGATAGCCCGTTTGAGGCTCGTTTCCATTTCAGATGGCACCTAACGTGGGGCATGGGCGTGGATCTGATTTATTAACCGAAAACTGAACGGGTGCAGCTTCTACTGGCGGACGCAGAGGAGGGATAAAGGCGCCATCACTCTTCTGAATATCTGACCGGGTAAGTAGAGTTATACTTTGCTTATCCGGGCAGATTGTTTGTCTAGTGGGTGCTGTACTAAGTTCATCGGTTAATAGTTAGGTCACGCTGACAGGTAACGAGTGTCGGCCCATGCTATTGAACCTATGACCTGTCAAATTAACTCCTTGTGGGGTATTTTCTGTTTTATGTGTATTGAATGTTTTGGAACCGATTGAAAGCATTGCTGGGACGCAAGGTGTTAAGGCAGCTGAGAACAGAGCATAAAGCTTTGTGGTTTATGAGAATCTCCCCTGGGAGTAACAGGGGAGGTCTAAGTCCCTCCGGTGGAGCAGTGGACTGGTCAGCTGGCTTGGAGAGAAAAAAAAAAAGCATCTTGTGATAAAATTGAGAATTCATTTGATGGTGGAATCATGAATTCAGGCTTTTTCTTGGTGTAGAGGAAAAGCTGAGACAGCGTGCCTGAAATCGTTTTTTTAACATTTGATACGAGTCTGTCGTGTCTTTCGTGTGTGTGTCCTGCAGATAGAAACAAAGAGTTTTTGGTATGCGAGTTTAGGTTGGTGCACAGCACCATCTGCTGGGTTTAGAGGGAAAATTAAACCCACTTTTTAGATAAGAGTCTCATTGTGTTGATAAGAAACAAAGTGCAGTGATGGGGCAACAAGGCTCAAGATACAGTGAGGCGAAGACAGCTGAAAGGCTAGTCTTAGAAAGACAAGGTATAAGTGAAACACGTAGAATGAAGGATTTGATGAAAGTGGCTGAGTTGGCGCCGTCTGGCAGGCTTCAGCCTGAAATGTGGAGAAAATGTCTTGTAGACAAACTTGGCAGATTGAAAGCTTTAGTTGAGGCAGCTGAATCATGGTTTAATACTGCAGTAAGCATCTATGATGAAGGATGGACTGAGGAGGAACAGATAAAGAAAGGCATTGTATAGGTGTATCAGAAGCCTATTGATGCATGCCAGACAATGGTGAATACTGTGCCAACGCCCTGTAACGGCGGAGGGACTTGTCTTGGGGGTGGAGAGCAAAATCAGGGGTGTGACGGAACTGCTGCAACAATAGGGAACCACGCCCTAGAAACAGCCCACCTGTGACATAAGTCACCCTGCCCCCTGTAACCACACCTACTGCTCCAGCCCTGCCCAGTACACCCAGACTACCTGAACCTTTAGTGCCACTGCCCGCCCCTTCCATGTCACTTCCTGCTCCAGACCCGCCTACTGCTCCCATCAGGATGTCACATCCTCTTCCTTCTGGGTTAATGCCCGCCCCTTCCGGGGTCATCACTTACACTTCCGGGACCAAGATGGTAGCACATAGCACTGTATGTCCAATTATGGATGCAGATACTGGGGATATATGGCGACCAGGCCTAGCCAGCCCTACAGTGGAGAACCTTATGCTACTGGGAGGAGAAGATACAGTGGGAGCAGGCTCTAACAGCATGAGGATGACAAGGGAGGAGGAAGAACGAGCGACAAGCCAGGGCAAATATTCGGCTTGCTGCTGCAGGGGGCACACCAGCTGACCCACTGCATAGCACACCCCGGGAAGGACACTGGAGGAGCAGTCAGCTGACCAGTGGAGAGGGCACAGGAATTGACTACGGCAGACCCCCTGATCTTACAGGCCTCACTGCAAGGGGAAGGGGTGCGAAGGCCCGAACATATTATGTTACATTCCCACCGAGTCAAGCGTCTGTCTTAACTGGTGAATTGCCGGACCCTGAGAAACAACCTATGCCCTATTACAGGAAGATAGCGCAGATATGCAAGAACTACACAGCAACTTGGAAAGATTTATGGTCCTTGTCAGAGGTTAAAGCAGGGGATTCATACTGGCCTATTATGGCCAAATCCTTCTTCAAGCCGCCAGGGATGAATGAGGTCACTGCTGAGTCAGGAGTGGAATTTTGTGAACAGCTGAAACAATGGGCTAAAGACAGACTTTCAGATCAGGCGTTGACACTGACTGACTCAGGATAAAGGGGAAACAGTGGAGAAATATCATGCACGGATAACTCAGATGTTCTCCGATTTAGGATTTTCTTCCTTTGAGAAGCCACATGCTCAAAAAATGTTGACCAGTGCCTTTGTGGATGGCCTGCTGGAACCCATCAAGAAGCAGCTGAAGATGGTTCGGCCTGAGTACAAGACTTTACCAGTAGATACGCTGCTCCTAGTGGCAAAAGGTATTGAGAACAATCTGTCTGCAGGAACTGTGAAAACCAGGTCTGCTCCTGTGATGGTGGTCGAAGAAGGTGAAGACCCTGGAGCCTATCAGCCAAGGCCGCCTCCTATTTGCTTTAACTGCCATAAACCAGGACATGTTAGAAGGAACTGCAGGGCCCTCCGCCGCTCAAGGAGGGGTGGGAACAGCCAAAGGGGGGGTAGGGACGGCCAGCTTGAATACACAGACCCTGCTCCCGAAGCCCAGCATCCATAGGACAGGGGCAAGCCGGTATCCACCCCCATTTTCATCAACACTACTAGGGGACGTTCTGCAATCAAGGATCCACCTCCACAGGGCCCAGTACCAAAACACTACGCTTGATGTGGAAGGGAACCCAACTCCATTCCTTGTGGATACTGGTGCAACCGTTGTGATGTAAACCCGAACTTCTTGTCCAAAATAGAAGTCTCCTGTGTGGGGGTGGATGGCGTACCAAGGACAAAATCGGACTCACATCCCACTTGTGGTCGGTCACTACCCTTCCTCAAGTCTGCTGTCAGAATTCATTGTTTCTGATACTTGTCCAGTAAATCTCCTGGGAACTGACTTCCTATCCAAACTCCATGCCAAGATACATTTCCACAAGAATGGTCGTATCTCTCTACTATCGGACCTAATGGATGGGGAGAAATGGCTACTACTCTCCTCTCCTCCCATTTGGACCTCTTTCTAGGCCAGGAGATACCACAAGCAGTTTTGACCATTTTCCCGTCTCACTTATGGTCTACTGGACCTGAAGATTTGGAAGACTGGATGTTCCTCCAGTGCAGTGCATCTGAAGTCTGGAGCACGGCCGCCAGGAACCCAAACAATACCCACTTTCTATTGCCCAATCTGAGGCAATCTCCAAGCAAATAAAGGCGCTTCTTCAAAATGGAGCCATAGTACAATGTACTTCAGTATGCAACACGCCTCTGTTCCCTGTGAAGAAGGTGGGCAAAGGCCAGCCACCCCAGTTTCGTATGGTACAAGACCTTCGAGCGGTGAATGAGGCTACCATCTTGGAGACCCCCATTGTACAAAACCCTTACACTCTGTTGTCCAATGTGCCGCCAGCCTCAAGATATTTCACAGGTATAGATTTGGCAAATGCTTATTTCAGTGTGCCCCTTGATCCTGCGTGTCAATATCTTTTTGCCTTCACCCATGAGTCAACCTAGTATAAATGGGTGGTCTTGCCACAAGGAACAGCCCTAGTCAATTTTCCAAGGCTATGTCTTCAGTACTACAAGGATGGAAAGACTTGCATCCGGTGTGGACTGTCCTTCATTATGTGGATGATCTTCTGGTATGTGCAGACACCTTTGTGATGGCAGAAGAAGCCTCTGAATCACTTCTACTGTTCCTGGCAGAGAAGGGTTGTAAAGTTTCTCTCAACAAAGTCCAATGGTGCCGAGAACGAGTGGTATTTCTGGGTCATTGCCTCTCTCATCAAGCAAGACACCTCACAACTGAGAGGAAGAAGGCAATACAAGGGATTCAAGTACCTAAAGGTCTCAAGCAGCTCCAGACATTTCTTGGTTTTAATCTCTTATTGTCACTCTTGGATTCCAGGTGCATCCACTCTCATGCAGCCTTTGTTTGAAGCAGTAAAGACACCCCCTTCCATTTGATGGAAGATGCTTTGGAGTCCTTCCAGAAGCTGAAAACGCTATTGCCAGTGCCCCCCCACTAGGCAAATTTCCCGGGTTACCAGAAGACCTTTAAGCTCTTTGTATCGGAGGGGAAGGACATGCCCTGGGAGTTTTTAGCACAGGCCCATGGAGGCCGAAACGACCAATTTGGATAAATACTCTGCAAGACTGGACCGGTTTTGGGTCGGGGTGGACCTTCCTGTTTACGTGCTGTATTTGCAGCCCATGTGCTGCTGGACAAGACAGCGGATATTGTGCTTGGACACTCTCTTGTCTTGTTGGCGCCTCATGACATTTCTGCCATTTTGAATCAGACACAGCCTAAGCACATGTCAGCAGCACGACATCTGAGACTCCAATGTTCTCTCCTCATACCGGACAATGTAACGCTCATGAGATGCAACGTACTCAATCAGCTACCCTCCTTCCCCTCTCAAAGGGGAAGATAGTGGAAAGGAGGAGGGGGAGAGAACAGAAGATGAGGATGCTCACACTCATGGGCTGTTTTAAAGTGATGCAAATGGAGACATCCCATCTCCCGTTTGTCTCAGAAAAACCCCTCACGAATCCAGAGGGATGTCATCTATGTGGATGGATCCAGATTTGCAGATGAAAAAGGCCGTTATCACATAGGATATGCAGTTACAACGATGGAGGCTGTGTTGGAGGCAAAAAGCTTACCTTCGTATAAGTCGGCACAAGAAGCAGAATTGGAGGCTTTGACCACAGCCTGCAGACTGGCCAAAGGCAAGACAGCCAACATCTACACAGACTCCAGATATGCCTATGGAGTGGCGCATGATTTTGGCCCCATTTGGAAGTCACCAGGATTTGACCCGCAGCAGGGACACCAGTCAAGCATGAGAAAGCCATCAGAGAATCATGGATGCGCTCATTACTGCCCGAGAAGGTCGCTGTCTTAAAAGTGAAGCCACATGGAAAACTCAACACTGAAGAGGCACAAGGAAGTTATAGGGCAGACAGAGGCAAAGAAAGCAGCCTTAAAGGATGACTGTGCACCCACTATGAGCACCCCAAGAGCAACAACCCCAGATCCTCCATCCAAGTCTGCTATGCAAATTGCAACAAGCAGAGGATGCAGAAAAAGGAGCTTGGAAGAAGAAAGGAGCTAAAGAAGGAGAAGATGGGATTTACAGAGTTGGCAGATGCCCCTGTCTGCCCAGGGCTCTATATCCAGCAGTTGTACAGTGGGCGCATGGGCCAGGACACTTGTCTAAGACGTTGATGAATGGATTGATTGACAAGTACTACCTAGAACCAGGAAAATTTCTACACTCACGGATCCTTCACCAAGGCTTTTTTCACCTGTGCCCAATGCAACCCCGGGAAGCCCGGGAAAAGTAACCAGCAAACATCTGGCAAAACCTCTCCATCCTTTCCAAAGGATCCAATTGACCACATACAATGCCCCAAATCAGGAAGATATGAAAATTTCCCTTGTCATTGTGGATATTTTTCAGGATGGCCCGAAGGTTCCCTGTAGCCGATATCACAGCAAAGACGACTGCAAAGAAGCTGCTGACAGAAGCTGTGTGCCGATATGGAGTACCGGAAGTGATTGAGAGTGATCAGGGACCAGCGTTCACAGCCAACTTCATGAAGGAAGTATGGACAGCATTGGGAAGTACTCTAGCCCTGCACACTCCATACCATCCGGAAAGCAGTGGGAAAGTGGAGAGAATGAACAGAACCCTGAAGTCCAGAATGCTCAAAGCAGCAAGAGAAGTTGGCATGCCCTGGCCAGACAGCCTGCCCATAGCTTTATTTAGCGTCAGGTTCACGCCCCGGGGAAAGTTAGCTCTCTCGCCCTATGAGATCCTGTTTGGTAGTGCCTCCAGGTTAGGTGCATATTTCCCTCAGCAGTTGCAGCTACAAAATGATGCTATGACCTCTTATGTTACTGCGTTGGCTAAAGAGTTGTCTCTTATACATTCCAGAGTTTTCTCTTCCATTCCAGACCCAGACTCAGCCGCTGCTGCCCATAAGCTACAACCTGGAGACTGGGTCTACGTGAAGAAGTTTGTGCGTAAGACGTTGGAGCCGAGATTCGAAGGGCCATATCAAGTCCTGTTGACCACGACCACATCTGTCAAAGTGGCAGGAAAGCCCAACTGGATCCACGCTTCACACTGCAAGATCGCTCCAGCCCCCAGAGATGAAGCAGACGGTGCTCTTACTGATGTTAAGTAGCTATGTTGTTTTAACTCTTGGGAAGAATCCATCAGTGGCCATTACCAAGGAGAGAGGGATGGTCACCCTTTGGTTTAATTCATCCAGTGCTCATGTAGCCACATATTCTTTTGACTTTTGTGATGTAGTATGTTGTCCCGAGGTTCCCATACAGTGCAACATTTACAATGAGCAATCTTCTGCTGCACGGTGTATATACTTGTGTGTGACCGATGAGTATTGGGGACCCTCTTGCTATCACTGGGGTGCTGTAGGTTGGAACACAGGGAATGACTGGGGGTATAGACCAGAGACTGCCTTAAATAGGAAAGATAAACAGGGAAAACCCCTACTTACTAGAATAAGGTTGACAAAGACTGGAACCTGTCGAGAACAGGGAGTACCAGGTGAAAGCATGCCCCTAACGCTAACTATTGAGAACCCTCAGGAGACTGATGGAGGCATGTATGTCCTAGGAGCTTATATACAGGGAGGGGCACGGGGTTTTAAAGAGAAAATTCAGTTGAAGGACATGAATACAGACCCAGAGAAATGGTTGGGAGTCCCAGCACCACACCCGGGAAACCCGCTTATGCCCAGTGCAGACTTTTCAGGGCCCTGACAGACATGGCTGATCCCACACCTTGATGATACTATAAGGGTAGAGACTGGGTTCTCAGATAAAAACTTGTGGCTAGATTGGGTAAAATATACAGCTGCCCAACATAACAAGACAAACTGCTATGTCTGTTCAGCTGCCAGGCCCCATTAGGCACTGTCCCATAGATATTACAGGGCAGCACAAGAATGTTTTCTTGTTTATACACTAACACCACCACAGTTTATGCTGCTTGTGAGGAAATGGGAAAACCGAGTACCCAATCATCCAAAAAGCAACAAGCCAACAGTTTGGGGTTACTGTCTACCCAGGCAATTACACCTGCTATACCAGTAGTGTGGAAATGGCAGATTCCTGGGCAAATTCCTAAGAAAAGGTTATTGCTCCACATACAGTAATATCAGTGGCAGCGCTTTACAAAATCAGGTCCAATCCCTAGGGGACATATATTGGATATGTGGAGATCTTAAACTTAGGAACTTACTGGATGGCAACTGAACCGGACAATGTGCTCTGACTAAGCTACTCATCCCATTCCACATATTGAGTGAGAGGTCAGAAGATAGTGACACAATCAGAGCCAGGAGAAGAAGAGAAACCTCCCCAAAGGGCAGCTTCGACCCCCATGTGTATATCGATGCTATAGGAGTCCCGAGGTGGGTCCCTGATAAGTATAAGGTAAGGGACCAAGTGGCCGCTGGGTTTGAATCTCTGATACTGATAATCACTGTCAACAAGAATGTAGATTGGATAAATTACATATATTATAACCAGCAGAGATTTGTGAATTACACCAAAGACGCCCTGCAGGGCTTGGCAGATCAGGAGGGTCCAACCTCTGCTGTAGCCTGGCAGAACAGGATGGCCCTGGACATGGTGTTGGCTGAGAAGGGAGGGGTGTGCAAAATGATCGGAGAAACCTGCTGTACTTTTATCCCAGACAATACAGGACCGAATGGGAAGGTCACTGTGGCCATTAGAAAGCTAGATGATCTCTCAGAAGAATTAAAGCGTAACTCAGGCATAGATCACCCCTGGAAAGAGTGGTTTAAGGGTTGGCAGGGAATGCTTGCCCAGATAGGTATTGCCATATTGATTGTGTTGCTAATACTTGCTCTAATTGTATGTTGTGTTCTCCCTTGTTTGAGGAAACTATTTGTGAAAGCTGTGGACCAGGCTACTCCCATCATGTGAAAAAGTTGTCCACGGCTGGCCTCTATGATGACAGCGACACTACCACACCCTTCAGCTGTCCAAAGCCCGACACCTATGATGTGTGGAAAATTAAGGACACTATTCCATGAGAGACCATTGACGTCAGAAGTGCTCCGAAAAGTCACCTACTCCCCTCTGCAACCGCACGTCTCATAGAAGTGTAGGGTGAGCTAGGGCGTACCAGGGATTGCAGGGTCGCCCTTGTCGGGGCGATGTACTTCCGTAAAAAGACAGAATAAGGAAAGAGGATAGGGAAAGATTAAAATGAGTCAAAAGTCTCAAGGGGGGACTGTTGTGGATGGGAACAGAGGTTATATATATATATATATATATATATATATATATATATATATATATATAAAATGAGCACATACCTATATAGTACAGCATGTAAAAGCTGTATGTATATCTTTTGTCATTAATGTGTTAAACAAAATGGCTGTCTGTAGTAGTTTGTATAGATCGTCGTGTAATCCAAGATGGCGCCTAGTCAGAAGTTACTCCCTGTGTTTAGACATTCCTGAAGCTGTGAGGAGTGGTCTATAGATAACAACGTGCCAATAGACCCTCACAGCCAGGTGCATGTGATGCATTTTGTCCTTTTAGAAAAAGATCCAGCATCCACAATAGACGATGTCGGTGCAGCTTATTTAAAAAATATATGCTTTTATTTCTTCATTTTAAAAAGGAAATTACATCCATTCCATAAAATGCATAATAGGATGCATGGATAGGAACACACACCTTTCATAGACAGGGATCACACATTGATGTGGTCTTGTGCCAAACAGACCGACGCGTTTCGGTAATTACATACCTTACTCTTGATCTATCTCTGTGTGAATGATCGAGGTTTATAAGGGGGGAATCATGGGAAAGACAAAATAGGTTACTCCCTGATTTTTAACCCTATAACAGCTCAAAACGTATATCTAAAAAAAAAAAAACAAAAAAAAAACCTATGCATTTGACCACATAAGCTTACAAGACCAAAGACCGGTTACAGGATATATACATAATTGTTCTAATTCTTCTTTATATCTAATTTGGACTAAAGAAATTCGTACATCACATGTTCAAATTTAATAGAAGTATAAAAGATCATGTTTGATATTAAGACCATATGGACATCTTGTTGCCAGCTCGAAAATCCATTTGGCTTCCCTGCTTAATAAAAGATTGCGCAGGTCTCCACCTCTTTCGGGTAAGAACACTCGTTCTATACCCATACAACGGAACGAGGTGGTATCGCCAGCGTGAACTTCCATGAAGTGCTTTGAAACCGCTGACATATTTCTATGCCAATTGGCATTACGAGCATCAGACAGATGTCGTCTCATTCTAGTTTTCAGTGTATTGGATGTGCAGCCCACATACTGCACTTTACACGAGATGCAAGATATCAAATAAACCACATTTTTTGTATTACAATTAATGTATTGATAAATTTTATAATTTTTATTCGTGGTAAATGATGTAAAATTATCTCGTACTTCTACATATTTACACGTTAAGCAGACCGAATGTCCACATTTAAATGATCCCTTGTACGTAAGCCAGGTTTTTTTTGTTGTTTCCTGTTCACTAAGAAATAAACTTGGTGAGATTAGTGTGCCGATATTAGGGCATTTTTTCGCTACAAATCTAACACCATCATCCAGGATGTCCTTCAAACGAGGATGTGCTTTTAGTATCGGCAGATGTTTTTTAATTATTGTTACTATGTGGTTATATTGGGATGAATACACAGTACTGAAGGTAATACCTTTTAAATCCTTTTTATTTTTATTGTTTTCTTGTATCAGTGTTTCTCTAGATATTTTTTCCACCTTGTTTTTACTATTTTGTAGCATTTTATCTGAATATCCTCTCCCTCTTAATTTTTTTGAGAACTATATCATGCTGCTTCTTAAATTCAATTGGATTACTAGAATTTCTTTTTATCCTTATCAATTCCCCTGTGGGTATATTCCGAACCACATGGGGCGGATGGCATGATCTGGCACCCAATATAGAATTCTGTGCAGAAGGTTTTAAATATGGTTTAATATTAACATTGGTACCAGATATGCCCTCCAGTGTCACATCCAAGAAATTAATTGATGATGTATGTGTCAGATACGTGAATTTTAAGTTCCATTCATTGTTGTTCAAATACTTTATAAATTCCGGTATCAGGTCTCGTGGACCCTCCCATATCAGGAGGAGGTCGTCCAAGTAGCGACCATACCACCTGATATGGGAGGTTAAAGTGATGCATTTTATCTACTCATTTGCAAAAAGGTATAAAAAAAACCCACCATTTTGTGAATAAAATCAGAAAGCATTCTCATAGCAGCAAGGCATGTTGTGATGTGTTTTCTCGGTGCACCTTTTATTATTTTTAAGATAATTTGGCCCCCCCACAAGGACTGGATAGCCCTTTTGAGGCTAGTTTCCATTTCACATACATATTGTTTGGTTTGATGCATTTAGTACTACTTATAATCACGTGATTTGTCCTATTTATTTGCATCTTTCCAGGCTTTTATTGTTATTTATATCCTTCATCATTTTATGTACACAGATCCTTTTTGGGTAATTGTGGAGGCTATGCCGCCATTATTTTGATTTGTGGTATATATGTTTTTTAATTGCTTTTAAATTCTTGTTTTAGATAGTTGAATTATACAGATATATTTTTATTTTGTATTAAAAATTTAAAGTTAATGATTTGTTGATAATATAAGTATCATTATAGTTTCTTCTGAGTACAAGTGGTTAAGTGGCCATTATCATAGCCGTCTCTGATCCTGGCAGCTAGCTGCGGTTGTCAGCTGTGTCTTCCAGCCAGCACCTGCTATATATGGAGCAGGCTCTGCAAGTGCTCCTGCTCAATACTCCCTCAAGTAGTTACGTCTATTTGTACTAAGGGGTTAAGTGCCCCTTTACTTGGCCTGGGCTTGGCACTTTACCGCACAGTGATCCTGGAAGAGTACGCATGGTTTAGCAGTTAGCTGCGCCGTAGCTCTGGTGCAATTGCACGGTATCCTCCTGACTGTTCTCAGGATAGTTAAAGCATCGAGGTATCCACTCAGTAATATGGTATAGTATCATCTCAAAGTGACAGTCCTGTGTGTGCCCAGTACAGTGAAGCGATCCATATCCATGAAAAATAAATAGTGTCCATGGGAATCCAACTGCCAAAATCGTACAAATTAAATGTTGTGCCAGTGCTTGACCAAACAAAAGCTCTTTTCCCAAATACAATGTTCATAAAAACGATGCATTTTGTGTTGAAAAGCAAGACTTTATCGAGTTTCTATCTGTATACTGAAGCTGCTGAAGAATAATAGTTGAGGGAACTGCATCTTCGGGTAATGATTTAATGAACGTTAATTTATCCGTACAAAACATAACTCAAAAAAGTCCAGAATACCACAAGACGTTATCATGGGCCTTTTGCAAAAAAGGATTTCTCTCCTCCTCAAACATAAATGTGTCTCCTCCTCAAAGCCTTCCCCCCCATCATCCCCTTAGGCCATGAACGCATACAGTTATGTTAAAATTATTTTATTTAATCTAATTATTGATTTTTTTTTTTTTAAGTCTATGTATTTCTCAGGTTTATTTGGTAATATACTACCATATTAATGCACATAATGCCTCATAAAATGTGACCTTTGTAGGGGTTTGGAACGGATTAATTTAGTCTTACATTATTCCTTATGGGGAAAATGGATTCGGTGCTCATCATTAATTTGTTCCAGAGAGCAGGTTGAGTGCAAAGGTACCATTGTATATGAATCCACAGTACAGACATTTTTCAAATTATCTTTTTATACTATGACAAGGGGCATCCCCCAAGTCTAGAGAGGTGGTGTGACCCTCAACACAGACAAGTAATTACTGTTAGGGTGGTCAGACAATAAGGCTCTCTGTCACATAATGGGGTGATCCAAGATTAACCAGTGTACAATTAAAAACAAATTAGATTTTTATATTATTTAATTATATAATATTATATATATAGTATTTTTAATATATATATATATATATATATATATATATATATATATATATATATATACCAAAACAAAAAAACAAAGCCCGGCGCTCGTGGAAAAAACAGTTGTCCTTAAAGTAGACAGAGTTGATTAAACTGTGTCTTTATTGTTTAAAACTGCTAGGGTGTATGATGCCCTGCATAATTAAAAAACAAAGATATGAAAAGACTTTACGCGTTTCGTGTCTGACCGACACTTCGGTAAAGACACAGTTTAAGTAACTCTGTCTACCTTAAGGACAACTGTTTTTTCCACGAGCGCCGGGCTTTGTTTTTGTTTTTTTGTTTTGGCTTAGCTATCTCCCGCCGCAACAGAGAAGCGTGTGGGCAAGGAGAACCCGTGGCTACCGTGTACTTTCTGGGTTTGAATGGTAAACCCTGCAGGCGATTGTGAGTGTTGTGCCTCCATACATTAGCACAACATGCCCAGGTAAGCACATACAGTGCATTTCCAGTACTTCAGTATTTTACCTGTTTCACGATTGTGCGCCTCCTATTTTTTATCTATATATATATATATCTCTATCTTTCTATCTATCTATCTATATATATATATATTGTAAGCGTTCACATGTGTTCGCCGGGCCATTTTGGGCCCTTTGGCCTGGGGACACTCGCGCTCTGGATCGCCGCTTTGGTAAACGGAACAGAAAGGTCGACACAGGTTTCTCATTAAATCTGGACTCCGCCAGCTTTATTCTTTAGTACAGTGAAAACATAACAGCTCCAAAATAAATCCTAGGCCGCCAGCCACTAACTAAACAAAACAGAGAGTCCCTCTCTAGATTTGATCTGGGCCCTAACTACCCAGCCCCCCAAACATGTACTCACACTGTACAATATAGTCCTTGGGTCTGGCTTCTCTCAAGCCTAGGGCAAGAACCCAGGATACTCTCCTGGACAAGGCCTGCACGCGTCTTCCACTGACTGTGAGCCACACTCTCCCCTGGTTATACTGAAGACCGGGCTATTTAACAGACCTTCAGCTGAGCAACTCTCCTAATTACCACCTGAGTAATTAACTCCTGGTTACCCTTGCCAGACTGCTGGATCTTCCTCATTGACAGCCTAGCAATTTGGGTAAACCCATAACTTGGAACTCAGCTGCTGCAGAACATTCTAGTGGTCGGAGAAAATGCGATCTTCTAAGGTCGCACCGCCACATACCCCTCACCTTTGATAAAGGCCGTAGCCTTATCACCTTGCACAAACCTTCCTCCAGGGTCAAAGCACCTATCTGGGTATCCATCCTTGCAAGACACTCAGCAGCTGGTTACTTTGAGGGACACAGTACTTTCCACCGAAAGAGTACAGGAGTCATCCCCCAAATCTCCTATTTATCCTCTTTTCCCAACTACCTGTGACTTGCTGCTCATCCAGTTAACACCTATGTTGAAACCTGTTGCTAAGGACAACTCTCCCTAACCAGATTAGGCCGTACTTGTTCCAGAGCCCGGCTGATCTATCACTACCGATTATTTCTGAACTTCTACCTTTTTGCCCCGGGTAACCCTCTCCTACATCCTAGATGCCAAGACCAAGGAATCCATACCTGATCTACTGCAGGTTCCCAGCACTCAGTCAGGCTATATTGGGCAACCGCCAGGTCACAATCCTTTCCTTTTTTCAACATAATAGAGCTGGAACTTGTCCTTGCACTACCGCATATCTCCGTGACTACCCCGAGTATCTCTGCCATTCACTACTGGTAACAGCGCCTTCCTTTCCGCTGCCTGACTGTTCTCTACTAAAGACCCATCAGGACACTCACCATAATCCTGAAACATTACTATACACTTTTCCTCACTGGTTATCTCCTTGTCTTGTAGTTCTGAGTCGGGCAGGACTAGATTTTCCCCACTACAAGACCCTCGGTCCTCACCTATCCTCACCTGGAACTGCCACCAATCTCATGTATTTGACCTTTTTTTTCCCTATTTCAGCAGGTTCACTTTCCTCGAACATGGGCCTATAGGCCCCCTGCTCTGTAACATTAGAGACCCTGCTGCCCACATCCTGCACCATATGTAAGCGTTCACATGTGTTCGGCCGCCATCTTGGCCTGGCCTGGGGGACACTCGCGCTCTGGGATCGCCGCTTTGGTAAACGGAACAGCAGGTCGACACAGGTTTCTCAATAAATCTGGACTCCGCTAGCTTTATTCTTTAGTACAGTGAAAACATATACAGCATCCAAAATAAATCCTAGGCCGTCCAGCCACTAACTAAACATACAGAGAGTCCCTCTCTAGCAGTGGTCTGGGTCTACTACCCAGCCCCACAAACATGTACTCACACTGTACAATTAGTCCTTGGTCTGGCTTCTCTCAAGCCTGGGGGGGAAGAACCCAGATACTCTCCTGGACAAGGCCTGCCGCGTCCTCCACGACTGTGAGCCACACTCCCCCTCTGGTATACTGAGACCAGGCTATTTAAACAGACCTTCAGCTGAGCAACTCTCCTAATTACCACCTAGTAATTACTCCTGTTACCCTTGCCAGACTGCTGACCTTCCTCACTGACATGCAGAAACTTGGTAACCCATAACTTGGAACTCAGCTGCTGCAGAACATCAGTGGCGGAGAAATGCGATCTTCCAAAGGTCGCCCCGCCACTAATTATATAATATATATTAATTTTTATATATATATATAATTATATATGATTAATTTTTCTTTAAAATTTAAAACCGATATACAATGTCCCCGTTTGTTGCTAATTTTTAGCAGTGAGACGCTGATCTAAGGTTTTATTCGTTTAATTTTTATTGCGGTAAGAAATTATTTTAGGGGTTTTCTTTGCCAGAGGTCATTGGTTTTGGCTTCTTAGGGGCCGTTATGCGACCGGTATTTGTCCTGTTTTGCGGCCATCCCCACGGCCGCGGTGAGGACGGCTTTTCTCTGCGATGAGCGGAGAAAAGCCCTCCCCCTTCACATTGAGATGCAAAATATTCCGTCCGGAAACTGGACGGAAGATTGTGCTTGCTCAATGTTTTGCGGGCGGAAAACCCATGCATTTGGGGACTGCTGCACGGGGTTTTCCATAGAGCACCATTGTGCTCATTTTCGGCCGTTTTTTCAGGCGGTCTGCAAAACCGAGAACCGCCTGAAAAAAACGGCCGAAACCGTGCAGTGGGGACATGCCCTAAGGGTTTTTTGTCTTTTTCTGGAACAAGATAGGGTGCTAAGTTGACTTGATGAACCCATGTCTTCTTTTACTTATGTCACATAAAAATAATTCAAACTCATTTTTGACATTAGAAGAAGACAACAGAAGATCTTATATCTACTGGTTTTGTTGCTATATAGTCCATACCTACGGATAGGCTGCACACAACAAAGCGTATGTTCTTTATGAAGTGTAAATGGGGCAGAAGCAATAGAAGCAATCAAGGATTTAAAAAAAATATATATTCCTGCAAATTAACATGTAAGAAGTTAGAAACATACCTGAAATATCTGTGCGGTCATCTGGAAAAGGAAGGCTGCTGTTGACTTCAGACTCAGACGCAACATCTGTAATATCGTCACTTTCCATATCTGAGAAGGCTTCGTTGCCCTCATCAGTCTACGGCAAAAGAAGGATTACTACTAAGGTAATACAATAACAAAGCCATACATTCAGGAGGTCAAGTTCAGGTCCATTCATACCAATGGCAGCCCCGTCCTTCGCAGAAGGGGTCTTCTGCAGTAAGCCCGCCTGCACTTTCGCAGGTATAGTCTCCATAGATTACACATAACATTATCCTATGGTAAACAAAGAAAATCACATAAATGCTATAGAGAAGAAATCTATCTTCCATAGCGAACTGTTTGAAATAATAAAAAAAAAAAACATTCACATACTGGTTAAAAATATTTAACAATAAACAATATAATAGTTAATATCCCCAGAAAAAGCAGTAAATTCCTATATAATGACACCTTAGGTCTTCTACAGACCTGAATGTCTACTATAGTGGCAAACGATAAAGAATGGAGCAACCCCCTCCCAAACACATATTACTAATTATTTTGGTTAGAGATGACTATTGATAGTGTCCGGCTATTATAAATTACAGATGAAACACTAAGGCCATGTTCACACAGCTTAATTGCGGGGCGTAATTACGCCCCGCAATTACGCCGTGGGACGGGGGCGGCACCTCGCCGGCCCATAGACTATCATTACTAGCGGCGCGTATACACCGCTGGTAATTCACATGTCACTTATCTCCACCCGCGGCGGATTTGCCGAGCGGGGAGAGGAGACATAATCCATAGTTCTCTATGAGAACTGTGGATTACTGTAATGTCTGGGCTGTATTTCATCCCGTAATTTGCGCAGTACGCCGCGAATTACGGGCTGAAATACGTGCCCAAATAAGCCGTGTGAACATGGCCTTAGGGTATGTTCACATGGCAGTGAAGTGGGTAGTTAGATGATCCCCCACATGTCCTTTGGACCTGGTATGGGTAAGCAGGAAGTAGGTAGTACATGGCAAACGGAAGTGATGTCAGAGGTAGGCTTACCTGGGATTTTTTAAATGCTGGAAGAAAGGACAAAATAAGGAAGCCCCTACGTGAAGTTTACCGACGTCCACAGCATCTCCATACACCACTGAAATGGGTGTCCAGAATCTGCAGAAGGATCATCACTATCCTCTCTTTTTACTACTGCAGTGAAGTCTTAGGGCCAGTTCACACGGCTTATTGCCGACTTAATTGCTGGACGGATTTTGCCCGCAATTACGCCGGCTGCCGTGCAGCGGAGGGCCAGCAGCTCCCCGGCCCTATAGACAGACATTATTCACGGCGCGTACACGCCGTAAATAATGTGCATGTCACTTTCTCCCCGCTCGGCGGATTTGCCGAGCAGTGAGAGGAGACGGAATCCATAGTTCTCTATGAGAACTGTGGATTACCACAGATTTTCTTTCCACTGCCAATTCGCATGCAAGAGAAAACAAAAAAAGTAATATGTCGCTTCTTTGATGCAGACTAAGTTCAGATTCCACGTCAAGTAGCCAATATGTTTATTAGTCCTAGTTAGATATTTCCCCCCCCCCCCCCCCAAGAAAAAAAAACCTTAGTGTACTCCATGTCTACATTTTATTGCCGCATCTAAAATCCATGGTGTGAAATTTAGCGGAGTCATTTTTACCCATGTGAAGAGATTTGATGTGTGCACATCAGGGCTGTGGAGTCGGCAAGCCTAAGCCCCGACTCGGACTCCTAAATTTCCCAAACCTCTGACTCCGACTCCCTCATACATGGCGCATGTTTAAGTGATAACTTTACTGTAGTAAAAATGGTCCATCGGCTGTTTATCACCTTATGATACAATAATCAAGCTATTAGATAGAACAGACACTGACAAACAAAAGGTAACAATGTTTTTTATCTTTTGAACACCTGTGGTTAGAGTTGAAGATAAAGCTGTATTTGTATCCAAGTCCAGTCTGCACCAACATTGGGAATGTGTAGAAGAGATCTGGGATCAGATTTTGGTCAAGACCTGCTTGAATCTGTTTCAGAGCCCAGAAGGATTCAGGAAGTATTGAAAACCAAAGGTGGATTTCCCAAATACTAACAAAATAAAAAAAATTAACACTTGATTTTAGGAGCAAAACAGTAACAATGCAGTTACAGGAAAGAATCTGCAGAACTAAGCAGATGCTAAATACTTGCAAGTCAAATTTAATGTATAAGATAGGTAAGATGATTGTCTATAAAATTACAATTTAAATCGTTTGCCATGGAGCAGAATCTTTTCCTCTGGGGAAGAGCTTTGCCTGCTCCAGGGCATCATTTCACTCCTCATGTATTAGGCTGAAATATGGAGCATAGCACTGGCCGGGCCCAATCCTCTTGATCTTTGCACTGCAGCGAACTAACTGGACCAACTTATTATATATTTTGGGAGTCGGTCCATTTTATGACGACTCCGACTCCTGCAAAATAAGCACCGACTCCACAACTCCGACTCCACAGCCCTAGTGTACATAGTCTAGTACAATGCTATACGAATATACCACAATCTGTGTCAACATGGTGGGAACTATTAAAAGCATATGACAGCAATCAATACAAGAGACATGCTAGGAAAGAGTATACAGTCATCAAGTCTAAGAATTACCTTTATGTCAGAACCAACTCCCAAAGCTTCAAGTGCTTCAGCTTGCTTAACCAGAATAAACTGAAACCCTTCACAGATATACCACTCCCAGCCAAACTCTACAAAAGAAAGCAGGTTATTGCAAATATACAGAACTCTATCCTCAGCAGCATTCCCTATGAATTACTATTAATATACATCATACATATCCTGTACGGTATACACATATATCTCATCTGCCGGTTGTCATAAAACTAGAAAACAATAAATGGCTTTGCACATCCAAAAACTTTTTTGAAAAAAATGAGCATAGGTGCACACTGGTGTGGCAGCAACATACATACACATTCCAATATCAGAAGCACACTATCAAGTTAAAAAAAAAGGCTCAAAAAGGTACATAGGAAGTTTTGAAAAAGCATTTCTGCTACTTAGGACACATGAAAATGTTTTGAGGTTCTTAGTTCATATTTTTGATCAAAACTGCTTAAGCCCACCTGCCATCAGCAAGGGGACCTCAAATGCAGGTGGGTTCCTACACTATTGTTACCTCTCTTTAGGGCCTGTTCAGACCGCCATACTTCAGGGAGTGAAGGCTCCAGCTAGTAAGTACACTGCATAGATTTAAAAACCTGTGAAGGTGGGTGAAGTGCGAAAAACCAACCAGGAGGCAACCACTCCTCCATACACAAGCTAGAAAACAATATTTGGCTTTGCACATCCAAAAGCTGATCAAAAATGTGAACTAAGAACCTCAAAAAATTTTGATAGTGTGCTACGGATATTGGAAGTGGTCATAAAACTAGCAGTAAAAGAAAAAAAAAAAGTCTAATCTTGGGGGACAAGGCTGTGTTTGGGCACAAGTTGTCATTAAAGTGTCCAAATGCAGATGGTTTAATTGTTTTGTGGCTGGAACAAGTCGTCATGCAGTCTGGACCGGATGGTCACTTATGAGTCCCTGGATATAACTGCACTGTAATCACTTGTCAGCAGATCACCTATGTACACTGGTATCTATCCCTATATGGTCACTGCATAGTGGTAATATATAGTCTGTTGAGCTTGTGGAGGTAATACAGGCAGTCCCCGACTTACGTTGTTCCGACTTACGTCTGTCCCCTAGTTACGAACGGGGACCGGAACGATGCAAGCCAGGGACAGCTGACAGTGTCCGGGTGCTGTCAGCAATCTTTACAGCTGTACACAACTCCTAGGAGCGCATACAGCTGACTCTTCGGTCCCCGGTGTCCGGGCACTGCCATGTCCTGGGCACCGGCAGGGATTGCTTCGGCTATATGCGACTCCTCCCGGAGCGCATACAGCGGAAGACTCTATTGTGGAGCAGAGAGCGAGCGCTACCTGCTCCGCAATAGAACTCCGGAAGGCCGCAAGCAGACTTGCGACCTTCCGGAGTCTCCGGCACAGGCAGCGCGCGATGTCATCACGCTGCCTTCGCGGCCTGATTACATCACCGGCCTGTGCAGGAAGACGGAGCCGGAGGCGAGCAGCGGAGGAGTGGGGGACTGTGGTGAGTATCTGTGTTTGTTTTTTTAAATAAGCCCTATCTATACCTGCCTATGGGGGACATAACTGCCTATACCTACCTATAAGGGACATATACCTGCCTATACCTGCTATGGGGGACCTATACCTGCTATGGGGGACATATACCAGCCTATACCTGCTATGGGGGACCTATAGTTGCCTATACCTGCTATGGGGGACCTATACCTGCTATGGGGGACCTATACCTGTCTATGCCTGCTATGAGGGACCTATACATGCCTCTGTGGCGACATATACCTGCCTATAGCTGCTATGGGGGACATATACCTGCCTATAATTACACACCATACATGTACTAAATATATTGGTTCCGACTTACATACAAATTCAACTTAAGAACGAACCTATAGTCCCTAACCTGTATGTTACCCGGGAACTGCTTGAATACAGTCTGCAGAGTCTGTGTACACAGGTATCTACCAATTAATTGTCACTGTATGGCGGTAATATACAGTCTGAAGCGTGCTTTTGTGTGCATTTGTATATACCACTCAGTACACCCTCAGCCCTTACCCTTTCTCGATTTCCTTAATCCTCTTGAAAAAGTATTGACCTTTGAATTCTCAAAATTAAGTGAGGTCCCAAGGTACTTGGTTTTCTGAAACAAAAAACAAATATACTTAAAGGTATAAAAAAGGGAAAATAAAAAGGACAGATAAAAACCTCACATAAATGTCCTAATTTTATTTTGCTATTACAGGCAGTCCTCGACTTACACCATTCCGACTTGCATCTGTCCCCTAGTTACACACGGAGACTTATGGGGCATGCTGGCACTTGTAGTTCCACATTCCACATTAGATAGTAGCTGTGGAATGACAAGTTCCAGCATGCCACAGCAGCACATAAGGTGAAAATGAGGTGAAATCTTCTTAACAGGGGCACCAACAGCACAAGAAATGTAAAAACCCTTCCTGCACTATACAAATCTTTAAAACAAACAAAAGAAACCTTTTGTGCTGGAGTTACACTTAATAAATATACCTGTTCTGACTTACATACAAATTCAACTTAAGAACAAACCTACAATCCCTATCCGTTCGTAACCCGGGGACTGCCTGTATTAATTATCACCAAAACCAGCAGCACGCATGCTGACCCACATAATGGACACTGTCCTTTAGGGAAGATTGGTTCATGTCTTATGGATTCCAAGGAGCAGGCAAAGCGATGCCGCAGGGGAAAAGATACCACTGCCATAGCAAACAGATCGACCGGATTTCAGCAAAATGTTTTCACTTGTTCTCAAAAAAGTAGAAGAGTTCAACAATTCATCAATACTGACTGTGGCTGAGGCAATTCCTTTATACCATGAGATTGTTAGAGATGTTGCCCATGTGGTCACCACTTTGCCACCAACCCAAGTTAGTGTAGAGGGGCTGTTCTCTAGCCTGGAAATAATAAGATCAGATTTGAGGTCATCTATGAAGGATCTGATGGAGGCGATACTATTTCTCAGAACAAATTCAGAGGCTTCACAAATGTTATTCAGGATGTTTTTGTTGAAAACGTTTTTTACCACTTACTGCAGTGTTTTACATAGACTTTGTTAAAGTTTTTTTGCGTTTTTATAGACAATCATCCTAGCTATCCTATATATAACTTTGACCTGCAACTATTTAGCATCTACTTAGTTCT
This sequence comes from Phyllomedusa bahiana, assembly GCA_025379985.1. Taxonomy (NCBI): domain Eukaryota; kingdom Metazoa; phylum Chordata; class Amphibia; order Anura; family Hylidae; genus Phyllomedusa; species Phyllomedusa bahiana. Next base: position 10,370 of record JAODAL010024525.1, on the reverse strand, counting down.
GCAGATTCTTGTCATGTAACTGCATTGTTACTGTGCTCCCGTTGTGAAACAATCTTTTTCTTCTTGTATGATACAAATTACAACCTGTCCTCACATTCCCTTAAAGTTCAGTGTGGTGTTAGGTTGATTCCCAAGCAAAAGGTCACAGATTCAAATTAAGGAGCAGCCATGAAGAAGATTTTCCAGGAAAAGAGAAACCGCATCATCCAGCTCATCGATAGCGTCTCTGGGCCAAGAAAATTGCCAAACGGCATCATGTGAGGCCATGACAGCCGGAAAAATATGAAATGAAGTCCATCCATTCATTCAAAAGCCAAGAGGTGACGTCCAGGCAAAGTATCAGAGTCAACAAGTCGCTCATCACAAGGTCTATCAGTTCTAACGCGACAGACAGAGCAGTGGACGCGGCTTGTAGGCTTCATAAGAGTGAGATCACAGAAGTCCATGCAAGTAACGTGCAACACGCATTACACAGGTCTGGAACGGTGGCCCGAAAAAAGGGGAAGACTGACTGCGACTCCTAAGTAGTTAAACACCTGGGATTGGAGTCATCTCTGATCCCAGACGCTGAAGGCATGTGCCCGGCTATATGGAGTGCGCTTAGCTCCTGAGCTAAGCCATACTGCCTTCCTGACACTACGGTGTATATGTATGGCAAATGTCAGGAATAGCTTAAAGTGAGGGTTCTCAATAGGGTTGTTCAGTGTTGCAGGTCACTGCAAGCCGACTGTCCCAAAAAATAGAGAAAGGTGTCGCAGTTGTACACTACGTTCATTTCTATGCGAGTTCAGAATACAGTGGGGGAAAAAAGTATTTAGCCACCAATTGTGCAAGTTTTCCCAGTTAATAAGATGAGAGAGGCCTGTAATTGACCTCATAGGTCGACCTCAACTATGAGAGACAAAATGAGAACACAAATCCAGAAAATCACATTGTCTGATTTGTAAAGAATGTATTGGCAAATTGTGGTGGAAAAGAAGTATTTGGTCAATAACAAAAGTTCATCTCAATACTTTGTTATATATCCATTGTTGGCAATGATAGAGGGCAAACGGTTTCTTTAAGGCTGGGTTCACACGGCTTAAATGCAGGGCGTAATTACGCCCCGCAATTACGCCGTGTGGCCGGGGGTGGGGCGGAAGCGGAGGGAGCGGGGGCCGGCGCCTTGCCGGCCCATAGACTTGCATTACCAGCGGCACGTATACGTCGCTAGTAATTCACATGTCAATTATTTCCCCGCCCGGCGCATTCGTCGAGCAGGGAGAGGAGACGTAATCCATAGTTCTCTATGAGAACTGTGGATTACCGTAATGACTTGGACGTATTCCAGCCGTAATTTGCGCACTCCGGCGCGTAATTACGGACTGAAATACGTCCAATTTTAAGCCGTGTGAACACAGCCTAAGTCTTCAAAAGGTTGGCACACACTGTTGCTGGTATGTTGGCCCATTCCTCCATGCAGATCTCCTCTAGAGCAGTGATGGTTTGGGGCTGTCACTGGGCAACACGGACTTCAAACTCCCTCCAAAGGTTTTCTATGGGGTTGAGATCTGAAGATTGGCTAGGTCACTCCAGGACCTTATGAAGCCACTCCTTCGTTGCCCTGGTGGTGTGCTTGAGATCACTGTCATGCTGAAAGACCCAGCCACGCTTCGTCTTCAATGCCATTGGTGATGGAGGAGGTTTGCACTCAAAACCTCACAATACATGGCCCCATTCATTCTTTCATGTACACGGATCAGTCGTCCTGGTCCATTTGCAGAGAAACAGCCCCAAAGTATGATGTTGCCACCCCCATGCTTCACAGTAGGTATGGTGTTCTTTGGATGCAACTCAGCATTCTCTCTCCTCCAAACACGACGAGTTGTGTTCCTACCAAACAGTTCTACTTTGGATTCATCTGATGACATTCTCCCAATTCTCTCCTGGATCATCCAAATTCTCTCTAGCAAAGTTCAGACGGGCCCAGACATGTACTGGTTTAAGCAGGGGGACACGCCTGGCACTGCAGGATCTGAGTCCCTGGCGGCGTAGTGTGTTACTGATGGTCCCAGCTTTCTGCAAGTCATTCACTAGGTCCCTCCGTGTGGTTCTCGGATTTTTGCTCACCATTCTTGTGATCATTTTGACCCCATGGTGTGAGATCCTGTGTGGAGCCCCAGATCGAGAGATTATCAGTGGTCTTGTATGGCTTCCATTTTCTAATTATTGCTACCACAGTTGATTTCTTCACACCAAGCTGCTTGCCTATTGCAGATTCAGTCTTCCCAGCCTGGTGCAGGGCTACAATTTTGTTTCTGGTGTCCTTCGACAGCTCTTTGGTCTTTACCATAGTGGAGTTTGGAGTGTGACTGTTTGAGGTTGTGGAAAGGTGTCTTTTATACTAATAAGTTCAAACAGGAGCCATTACTACAGGTAATGAGTGGAGGACAGAGGAGCCTCTTAAAGAAGAAGTTACAGGTCTGTGAGAGACAGAAATCTTGCTTGTTTGTAGGTGACCAAATACTTATTTTCCATCATAATTTTCAAATAAATTCTTTCCAAATCAGACAATGTGATTTTCTGGATTTGTTTTCTCATGTTGTCTCTCATAATTGAGGTCTACCTATGATAAGGGGCAGCTATAGATGATATGCTATCCCTTATATAGAGATATATCATCTATAGCCGCCCCTTATCATCAGTAGGTGCCGAACCGTTTCAGTGGGAATACCAGGTTGTATTTATCTGGATGTATCTATACCTGGGTACCCCTAATATCGAATGGTATAGTTTTGGTGATAATCACTTTTGTCCCCTGAGGAACCCTTACCAACAAGAGGGGGAAACGCGTCGGGTTTTTGTATGGTGATTTTATTATTACTTTGAGAATAGGGCGAACCTTAGGGCTTAGGGATAGCGGAGCCGCCATTTTCGGGGCGATGTCCCCGCAAGTTTCATTAGGGACTGTGTAGAACAACCTATTGGATCGGGTATCATTTGAGGAGGATTTGTTCTCACTGGAATACATCTAACCGTGAGTTTATCTGCATCATTATATGTGTCTTTTGTATGCCCTCTGGTTTACCTATTCGATGTTAGTGATTTTGGGGTGTAGTATTGATATTTTTAATGCATATCTATTAAAAGGTATATTTTAATTGGGATATATTTTTGCTGTGATTTTGTTTTGGAAACCTAATGTTGTATATTTGAATTGCAGTGCTTTGAAAAATAAGACATCCTCTAAAAATAAGTGTTAGCTCGTCTTTAGGAACAAAAATTAATATAAGACACTGTCTTATTTTCGGGGAAACACAGTACATACACCAAACACAGCAGCAACAGCCCAATTTACACAACGGAGGCCAAAAGAGTGTCCTGTTTTCACTATATAGAGAGTGTACTTGACGCCAGATCCTTTCTTCTCAGCTGTAAGTCAGGAAATCTCCTGAAGAAGGCACAGCATGAAAAGAGGCTTAAAGAGAACCCGTCTCATAGTTTTTGTCCCCCTTGCTGAGGGCAGCACAAGCTAGTGTCAAACCTGCCTTTCCAGCGCTGTGTCCCTTATTCTGTAAGATGCTGGAGTTTTCGTGTATTTAATACTCAAATCTGCAGTTTTCAGCCAGAATGGTCATTCGAAGAGTCATTCAAAGAGTCCGTTTTTTTTTTTTTCAAACCCCGCCCATCTGAAGCTAGCTCTGCACACTTCAACTGGGAAACATGTGAATAACTGTCAATGGGCGGGGCTAGCCTTTGGTGGGCGGGGCTAACACCTACTCATGAATAAGATTCGAGGGGTTAATGCTTTAAAACTCCTGCACCTTACAGAATAAGGGGCACAGCGCTGGAAACAGCAGGTCTGACACTGGCTTGTACTGCCCTCAGCAGGGGGGGGCATAACCTATGTGACAGGTTCCCTTTAAACACATAGAAAAACAACTTTCCCTATACTTTCTAAGAGTATACTGACATCTTAAAAATTGGTCCCAAGAAGACGCCTTCTGTTTCAAGAGGTGAGATGTAATATTACATTTAACGGAATTTGTCATCAGACCTATTTTCCATATCATTATCAATATTTCTTAAAAAAAAAATCCTGTAGCTTTCACTTTGGCCCTAAGCCTAACAGTCTGACACTTCCTGTTCTGTATAGAAATTTTTCAGCAGTCTCCTCATTATCAGTAAAAGCAGAGTTATACTCTCCTGCTGTAAAACTCGCCAACTGTTTAACTAAGCTTAAATAATGGTGCATGGCCTGTTATTTCCCTGTTTGTTTTGTAGTTGTTTGTCTATATTCTCCATATACGAGTTGTATTTCTTTTGTATGTGTATGCCTGTACAAAGCTAGAATAATCTCAATAAAAAAATTACTGGTTAAAAAAAAATAAAAAAAAAAAGCAGAGTTATACTGAAAGGTGACACCAATGTGTATAGATAACAAAGGAGCCTCCGTTCACAATAGGAAATAATCAGTTCACCCTTTCCCCCTCCCTGCACACTGACTTCTTCCAAGGTCACAGAGCATGCCTAGATAACTCTCCTAAAGAAGTCAATGGGTCTGCTCCTGTCCACAGGCTCTTATACCCATAAAGCTGATGTAACTGATGTAGCTTTCTAAATGCTACCGTAATCATATATAGATAACAGAATAAAAAAAACTCTAGGAAAATAAAAACTGCTAAGAAGAAAAGAATATGTATCAGTATCTTGTTTTAATTAGGAAAAAAAGTGTCAGATTCCCTTTAAAACTGAAGTATGAGACAGAACCTGGTCATGAGCTTTCCCAGACTTTGCAATGACATTTATGCCTAATTGTTAAGTGATACCAATTTCAATATTGTAGAACAAGTGGGCCAAATTTTGATTTGGGGAGTTAAAGGGGTTGTCTCACTACAAAGAATAGCTTTCAAAATGTAGGGAACATTAAATGAAGACGTTTTCCAAATACTGCTTTGTTCATCTTTTTTTGTTAAGGAGCTACAAGTGATTTTATCACCTTCTGTGCTCTCTCTGGTTCCCTAAGTGAATGGCCTGTGCACTTCTCCCCTGCTGTTTGTTCTATATGATAGCAGGGAGTGATGTCATCACACAGGTGTCAGCAGTGTGAGAGCTTGTGTGTTATCTGATCTTTCAGACAAAAGACAGTACTCTATTGTTTACATTAGCTCAGAAGGTTCTCTGGACCTCAAAAAAGGTAATTTATTTATTCTAGACTAATAAACAGAGAAGTCATGGAGCTCATATGCTAATTACAGACAGCTTGACCAGGAAGTGAAAGAGCAAGGCAGCATTATTTCATTCATGCATCCTATGAAACTTTGAGATGAGACAACCTCTTTAAGAGAAAACTTCTTGTGAGTGAACAGTGGGGCGCATTTCGGGCATATTGCAGCGCAATTATGTGGCGAAATACACCCTGCAATTACGCCGAGTGAATATATCCTAATAACCATTACTGGCCTCCAGAATCGTGTCTTTCACAGATCATACGAATGTATAACTCACATTATCACTGTGTGACCAGTCTCTAAACTGTCGCCTAGCCTTCACCTAATGGGAACACCTTAGGTAAAAGTAAGCAAAACAAGTCTAGGTCACTACATTTCCACAGACGTACTTACCTCTATGACGGTGTGGCAGCTTTGGCAGTAGAATTTGCCATCATCACTGATACCCCAGTTAACTTCTGAGCACTGTGGACATGGCTTCTTATATGATCTCTAAAGCAGAGAGAAGTTATAATATATTGTAATTACAATGCATTACTTAGGATAGTCCAAAATTGTACACCCCCTCATTCATATGCAGCAACATAGAGGACCTGACAAGAGCCACTTACAGCGGTGGGGTTTAGCGTCTATGGACAACAAAAATAACCTGGTTTCTGTCCTGGTGAAATCAGATTATGTATTACACAGTAAGCCAGTCACTTTAGTGCACATGTGTAATTTACACTGCATTGCCCATATATCCGACAGCAATTTTCCTGATAAAATCTAAAAAGGGGTTGTCTTTTCGAGAATCATAACGAAAAATCATGAACATAGAGCTGGCAGAGCACAAGGAGTTAGAAAAAGTTATTAAGAGCCGTGTCAGGAACCTCTATCCACAGCATCGGTGCTTAAAGGGAGCCTGTCACATAGGTTATGTCCCCATTGCTGAAGGCAGCACAAGCTAGTGTCAGACCTGCTGTTCCCAGCACTGTGTCCCTTATTCGAAAATGCTGTTTTTCATGTTTTAAAATGTAAATTTGCATTTTGCCAAAAGTATTCAGAGTCTTTTTTTTTTTCAAACCCCGCCCACTGGGGCTCCCCCCGCCACCTCAACTGATAAACCATTACTTTGAATAGGTAAAAACCCCTGTGAAAAACTTCAGTGGGGGGGCTACCATTGGGGGGCGGGGATAACACCTGCTCAGAATAAGTTTTGAGGGGTAAATGCTCTAAAATATCATCTTATAGAAAAAGGGGACACGCGTAAAACCGGGTCTGCACTACGGGGTGGATAAAAATAAATTTTTTTTTTTAAAAAAAAAATCAAAAAAATGGATTTTTTTGATTTAAATGGATTTTTTTCAATAAACTGTTTTTTTGGGAAAATATTTTACCACCAAAGGTTTTTTCCTCATGAGATAAAGCGATTTGTTTAACTCGTAGAATAAAGGCGTATATGTTAACATTCCAATCCCCTGCTCTTCCCGGGGTTTTTCTGTAGGATTAGTGGGAAATTTTTCTCCAATTTCACAGACGCTGTTTACTTCGCAGTTCTCAAAATGAATTTGACTCCGCGGGGGCCCGGCCCTTCTTCCACAAAAATTTTACAACATAAAACAAGTTGAAAAAAAGCCCTTTTAACCCATTTTTCTAAAAACCTATGAATACGAATCAACCCCTTCAGTGCCAAGTCCAAGAAGTTAGCAAATGTTTCTGATTGTTTGGGTGGAATAGATCTGCACAACACAAAAAAGAATGTGAATCAAAGTTGGGGAGGGGGAAGGGCAAGCAGACAAGAAAATGAAAGTGAAACTTTGAGCCCAAACGCAGCATACCCACAGACAGAAAAGTCGGACTGTTTGTGTGTCGATCTGAGGTTTATTACATTCTTTCCCTTATAATGGCAGCGGGCCGTAAAAGGACCGTTTGGGAATATTTTAATGAAGCCCTTCGCCTATCGGTAAGGAGGCATGCGTGCAAAATGCAAAATGAACAAAGAGTGAAAGGGCCCTGGTGGGCGAATAGGCAACATCTGAAAGGCGGTGATGAAGATGCCCAAAGAAACACTTTGAACGGGAGGATTTTTCAGGTTGGAAAACATTTTTATTGAATCTTTTTCTAAAGTTGAATGTCATGTGTGAGAAAAATTTTATTTCTTTTTATTACTGCTGTTACTGTATTTGGTACAGTTATGAGAAGAAAAACAAATATTCCTTTTGGGCGGATTGTTGGTAAAATAGCAAAAATTTGTAAAAAAAATTTAAAATACAGCATTGACTTTTTTTTTTTGGGAATTTCATGGATTCTGGAAACTACCACCTCCAAGATCCCATCACCCTTTCTACATTTTCAGATTTATCCATCCAGGATATTTTCCCTTAGCAGCAGCACATATCGCCCCAAAAGCCCATTTCCATACCCAAAAAGAAAAAAAAACCCTTTACCTCCGGGAAACCCCCCTAGATGGGTTTTGGATAAAACTAGCAGATTGAAAAAGAGTTGATTGATAAAAAAAATTCCCCCAGTTTTATTTATGAAACAACCTTCTTTCCGTCTGACTGAAAACCCCAAAATTTCTTAATTGGTTCAGTCACTGAGCCAAAATACAGTCCCCCCGCAGAGCTGATGTTGCAGGGGAAACTTTGATAAAGGGTGTAGGACAGAGAAGGGAAATGGAAAAACCCCGGGGAGGGAAAAATTGTTAACCTAAGTATTGATGGGGGGTAATGCCCACAAGATCCTATTGTTGTGCTTTTTTAAAACAAAGAAGAAGGTAAAGTTTCCTTGACAACAATGATCGTCGGAAAATCACACACAGCGAATACTTACAAGAAGTGGCGTAAAAGCTATAACGACATGTGAACAAAAAACAAATGTCTAGTACGCAGTTTGGTCCTGACAATGCTGAAATGTATCCAAGATGAGAAGAGATTTAAAGAGCAGGGGGGGGAAAACAAAGTGTAAAAAACTAGGGGTTTTTGCTTTATTTTCTGCACCCTTAGCCAAAAACTTAAGTGTTCCAGAAATAAAGGCCCAAGTTGTTGAAAAAGCTAAATCTTCCTAAAATCATTTGTGAGCAGCCTGAAAAGGATGGGTGGAACCAAGCAAGCTCCCCCAAGATGTTAGATGGAACTCGTTTGGGGGGGACTGTTTTTAGCGTTTTCAAAAACTGGCCTATTTTGATGACACTTTGTGAAGGAAATCGAGATAAAAAAAGATGGCAAATGTCACGGGGCCAAATCCTCAACATTGGGCTTAAGAGAAATGTTGAACAATGCGGCTTCCTGAAACCCATCCTCAAACTTTAAACAAAAAAACAGAAAAATAGCGTTTTATTGCGGATCTGTTAAAATTTGGAAGGAATGAGGAACACTTAAAAAAAAAGAACTACAATGGACAGAATTAAATTTCAACAGTAAACAAACAATGGACAACACTGACTCCCGCTCATTTTTTGGCAAATATTGTTTTAATATCAGGGTCAAAACCAAAAAGGGGTGAGGAAAAGAGTTTGTATGACATGGTATCCGCAAAACCATCTTAATGCCAACTATAAAAAACTCAAGTAAGGGGGAACCATTTAAAAAATATATTTTGCTGAAGTATTTTTAAGGAAGGCACACCATAAATGTGGAAGTCACTTAAGCGCTTGATTTAGAGACTGTTCAAATAATGATTTCACTTTTAAAAGCATAGCTTCTTCTCAGGCGTTGGGAAAAAATTTCCTTTCCTTTTGGACCTTTTTTTCTAAATTTTAGAATCGGCTGGGACCCCAAAAAACAGGAAAGCTTTTTTTTTTCCCGATTATGAATGGAACAAAGAAGAAGATATGATGAAGATGACGACAAGTGAGCTACAGAGGACAGCAGGGGAAATAGTATTTAAATTTTTTATTGTCGGCTGGGGGAAGTCTAGTTTCTTAAAAATTATAATTTTTTTAGCCAAAATTAACAAAAATGGGGTTTGTTTTTAAACAAATAACTTAGCTGTAAAGTTTTATTTTTTCAGTTGAATAAAAATATTAAATTGTTATTAAGGGCAGGATTATTTTTCTCCTTCCAAAAACAACAGAACGTGGTGTCCAAATATAAATGATTAACCCCCTTAAACGGGGAGAAAAAAATAAAAAAAAAAAATGATTCTAAAAACTTCATCACTTGCATGTTAAAATAGAAGAACTGTTTTTTGGGAAAACTTTGATTTTAAATCACTGATTTAACAAGCCTTTGACTTGATTTAAAAGTGATTTAAATCGTTTGATTTTAAATCAAATCCCCCTGGACATACGTGGCTGCCCTCAGCAAGGGGGGACAACCTATGTGAAGGTTTCTTTTAAATGTTTGATCACTGGGGGGGCCCCGACTGCTAAGCCCTCCCAACAACTGGGGCCCTAAAACACCCGAAAGGAGCCATATCAGGCCCACGCCTCTATTCACAGTCTATGGAAAAGACAGAGGTAGTCAAATGCTGCCCTCCTATAGCCCGAATCCTTTTTTTTCTGTGCTCTATGGAATAGACAACAACGCCAAACACAAAAACCCTAACCCAAATAAAATTCAAAAAAATATTTTATAGACAAAAATTAAAAATACACAAAAAGCAAAAAAAAGAAGGGGCTGGATACGAAGAATAACTGCTGGAAAGTAAGCCCCTATAAGTAAAAAAACAATCTATAAAAATTTTGTAGAAAAAAATAATAAACCTGTACACAAATAAATTTCCCCCACAGTTGTAAGTAACAAGTAAATTAAATTTCCCAAAAAAAAAATTTAAGGGGCGAAATTATATTAAAATTTCTTTAAAGGGGAAAAATACAGACAGAGCAAAAGGGTTCACCCTATGGAAAAGGGTAGCAAACTGCAGTATCCCATATGGCAGCATCGAACATATAGCACATGGCGTACTTGTTTACAATGCAAGCCTACGAGCACATGATGCCACCGGAGGTTTTCAGGGACGTTGCGATGTCAGGAAAAAACTTTCCAACATCTTTTAATTTTTAACAGTGAAGGGGAAAAAGAAATTTGATCCCCGATTGGAAAGTTTGCCCATGCAAAGACAGGAACATCTAGAATTTTAAGGGTGGAATTTTTACATTGGAGATAGAATATCCAAAAAAAAATCCAGAAAATCACATTGTATAAATTATTAAAATTTTTTTGCATTTTTGAGTTG